>VHKM01000057.1:0-95000 GCA_007210695.1 Neogobius melanostomus
AGAGAGATTTTTAAATCGTTGATTAGGGCCTATGTGTAAATGCCAATTTCCTAACCCGCAAAGAAAAAAGTGACAAATAGAATATTTTTATATTCATTCACTTGGTGCTTGGATTTGTGGAGTTGGATCAAAAGGTCAAAGCCCATAATTGAACCTGGGTCCTCCTGCACCAGAGACTAGCCGCCTATCTTTAGCTAGTACCCACCGGAAGAGTTAGGCCGGGTCTTTTCTAATTTGCGGGCCAAAATAGGTCCCAGCAACACCACTGCGTGATAAGTTCACGTTTAGCAATAACTATGTTTGGAGCAGGGTAAGGGCTATATATTTAAAAGCAGAAGGTTTTCAGCTGCCTTCGGGATTGTAATTCACTTCTGAATGTTTGCTTACGCCTAGGTGCTAAAAGGCCAACGTTCCTGAACCTGCGCTCACAACGTGCCACCTGGTGGGTTGTTGGGTCATTGCAGCGTCACTGGGGGATAAATAGAATAATATTTTTTATAGATTTTTTATACCTGACAGTTACGCTTGTTGTTACTACTGATAATCTGGAACAGCATCCAGGCTCCCTGCTGCAGCCCAGTATAAGCCTTTCCACCCAGGTAATGGCGCAACTGTGCAGATCTGTATTAATTCATTATTATATATTTCCAAGCCCCAAAGGCAACCGCAACTGATCTGGGCCCACGGGAAACGTCTCCACTCTCCCAATTACCCAGACGCCATTGCCCTTCTCTCTGCTGTAGGCCCTTTGCTCATTATAAACCTCTTCTCTCTCGCAAAAAAAACATGCGAAAAAAACTGACGGGGCAAGAGTTAGCGGGCGCAAAAGAGTGGACCGGGTTGGTCTATAGCTCGAGGCGAGAGCAGGTTGGGCGAGAGCAACGGGGGCGTCGCAAGGGGGGGGGGGCTTCCGCAAGGGGGCGTCGGTCGCAAGGGGGGCGGCGCAAGGGCGAGGCCTTTATCGCCGCAAGCGGCTTTAATTTTTAGTTTGCTCTGTAAGTGGAGTGTTGATGCAACAGTTTTTTTCTCTTGTTACTGTTTAGGGTGAAAACGTGGATGGAGTTGGATGTCTGTTGTCAGATATGGGAATACTGTGTCTGGCCAAGTTGACTAATATCTCATTACTTCATGATATTTTGGTCTTAAAAACTAGATAAGTCTAGGATTATGTGGTTTGGGTTTGATGGTTCTGGCTGGTCCATGCTGGTCCTGTCGTGAGGACACGATGAAGGACAGAAAATTGTTTCACAGCAAACCTGGATTCAATCTTTATGCTGTTGGACAGTGTGGATGAGTCATAACCAGTCATGCTGTGGTCGTCTCTGCTCAGTCCATTGATGCCAGAATGAGGTTCAGTACCTTCTACAGCACCATACATTGACTGAGGCTTAGAATGATATGAAGGTGTTGTTTTCTCTATGTTTAAACAGACCTGACTTTGGTTTAGGAGACGTGGCTACTTCGGTTTGATTGTTGACATTGTGTGTTTACTCATGTACAACTTTTGTATTTTCAGAATGCCGCGCGGAAGGGTCAGGCGATCCGCCCTTGCGGCCAAGAGGAGGAGGGAGAAGCACTCGTCGGGGCCAGTGCGCCTGTTCCTGAGGAGAGCCGCGGGGCATCTTCTGTTCCCGTCTGAGCTGTTCCTGGGGCAGTGTCTGGTTCAGACGATCCTCGCTGCTTGCGGGTGCAGTCCGCTCTTACCGAGGAAGGATCTCGCGGGCAGGTCCGCTGTTCCGTCGAGCTGTCTCCTGGGGGAGTCGGCGTTACCCGCGAGCTTGCTCCCAGGGCAGTCCGCGTTCTGAGGAGTGCCGATCCCTCTCCTCTTTGCCCCCATCGAAGAATCGTAAGTTCGGATTTCTAAGATATTTCCAACCTCCTTTTTAATTCTGGTTGAATATTACAGTGATTCTCTTGTCTTTGAACCCGTGGATCCCGCTATCGACACCCTTCCGCCAGGTTTGGCCCAACTGAGTGTTCCCGGGAAGCCAGTAACCGGCTGGGGCTCCCACAGGGGTCTCTTCCCGAACAAGAAGGCAAGTTCATTGAGTTTGAGATAGTGAAATGATGCGTGACTTTTTGATGTGCTGAGAACAATAAGATGCATGTTGTTGTTTTTGTCCTAGTTCGTTCTGCTTGTCGGGAACTCCCATCTGCGCCCACGTTAACAGCACATGCCGATGCAGGAGGGCACTATTCCTGTCGCGCTTCTAGCGCGACCCCCCGGTGGGACCCGGCGACATCCACAGGGAAGCTGGTTGAGACCACCCTTAGCCCGCAGGTGTGGTTACAGTAGGACTCTGTTGCACTTAGCAACATGTTTGACTTGCTCATGTAGTTCAGCACATTTGAACCTCTGGTCCATCTCTTGTTGTCAGAGCCTGCCTCTACGTGTGTCCTCATGCCCCCTGCAATGGACTCCCACGCCGGTAAGCGTTGACGCAGGCTGCAAGGGAGTTCGGCCAGCTCCTGCCTGACTCTGTGGACGCTGGTCGAAAGGGTGTACTCACTTCTAGAGGTTTGAAAAGTACTCCATTATTGTGGATATTAATTTTCTAAATGCAATGTTGTAATCATAGGTATGTGTCGTGGATTTTCCACTCGGCGTAAGTGGCTGACTTGGAGATTCAGGCCTCCTTCGGCAGGCGTACACACCCGCATCGCTGTTCGTATGGGTATGTTGAAAGAATCAACTGTTAACACTATTTCTTAGAATGACGCATCCTGTGAACATGTTCTTTTTGTGGCTAAACATGTTTTTTTTTAGGGATCCGCTACTTCCGTGTAGCACACAAGTTCCCCTGAGCAAGCGGGGAGCTGTGGGCCAGGGATGGTGTAAGTACAGTCTCTAATTTAAAGTTACCATATTATATGACTGTTTTTTAATTTAATGTGGGTGAAATGATGTGTTCAGACCCACCTGAGCGACGAACCCTTTTGTGCTAGTCCCATCTTCTCGTTCCAGTTTTTCTGCTGTGGTGCTATTTGGCGTGCTACATGCAGCTGGAAGCCTGGAATGAGCTGCCGCTGTTGGCCGGGTGTCTCCCCCCCGCCGCTTGCCCCGGCCACCAGGAGGGTTTCCCCAAGAGTGGAGGTGCCCGACCGCTGCCCGTGGACACCCCACCCCACTCCTGAGTGGACTCAAAGGTTCGACAGGGCAGCAAGGGTGAGATACTGTCCGTTTTGTAAAAGCATTTGTTCACTGAAGTTGCATTATACTGACTGCTTTGTGTTTATCCTCTGTCCACTCAGTATGGGTCTCCCCCGCGAGCCCCAAGGGACCTGCGCGGGCAACAGGGAAGGTTTAAAGTGTACTACTACTCTATAAAGCTTATGGTTTAGATTGGTGGATGGCTGTGACTAAACTGTCTGTTTCCTTGGTTGAGGGGAGACCGTTCCTCCATCCCCTGTCCCTTGCCCTGTATCACCCTGCCATGCGGTTGAGATGGAGCGCATCTCTTCCATCAACACGGGGCTGTGGTCAGGGCATCGCTCCTTTACTTCGGGAAAGAAGGTAAGCATCAAGACTCATGTGAAATGTGGTTGTTTAAGTCATGGTTTTCTTCTGGTAGCTGGTAAAATAACACCGTCCTGTTGCTTTGTTTTTAGAACGTGTCAGGCCGAGGCGTTGCACCGCGATGCTGCTCCAGAGACCCGGCCCACGCGCAGTGGTGTTTTAGACTGTGCTCTTATACACTCTGAAGAAAATTAATGCTTATTTGTTTAATTTGTTATTGTAAGGCGCGGGCACACAAGAGGTTGTGGCGGTGAAGACCCGGCCTCATCTGCCAGCTCCGTGTCTTCATGGAGGATGGACCAGGTCCAGTTCGTTTAAAGAACTTGAATAGATTTTTGCATGGGAACTTCTTTGAGTTATTAGACAAATGTTTGTCCTCTAGTGGCGGCCAGCGTCGTGAGGTGGACACCAGGAACGTCACCGACCAGTGTCATCCTGGACGGCTTCCTGGAGGACGAGTGTGTGTACATTTATTAATGACTATGATCTGTCAATGAAATAGTATCTAACACATTATTCTTATGCAGCTGCATTCGTCGATGTGGGGGGTGATTCCAGTGAAGCATCCCCCACCAGTTCCCCTGACGCCCCCAGTGTCTTCATGGACCAAGGTGTCTGATCGATTTGAATTTTATGTATATATATTCAACACCCAAGCTAACACACTGAACGAGAAACCTGAAATAAGGTTTAATTGAGAGATGTCTAAATGTATGTGTTTTTCTTGTGACCGTGTAGATGAGAGGAACCAGCCCCTCTTCAGCCAGTCACCTTCTCCACGTCGTCAGCATTCCACCACCTGTCGCGAGGAGAGCGCTCCTGGACCCAGGGACAGAGATAAGTCTTGGCATTTGTTGTGCACAGCGATCATAGATGTTAGTGATAGTGAAAGCCTTAATCACGTTTGGTAGTAGCGAATCGTAGAGATGGAGGTCATAGTCATGTTAGCGTGTGCTGATATGTTATGAGATAGTGTTCCCAGTTGGGTATTCCGAGTTGTAGGGTAGTTCATCAGGGTGATAGCAGTTCCCGTATGGAGGGGTTGCAGTGTGCAGCCATAGCTCTGGTGGCATTAGCTAGGCACACTGTGCCATGTGTTTTTTGTGCAGCAGCAGATTTGACAGACTATCATTGTGATGCTATTACACAGAGCTTAGGGATGAACTGACTCTGCACTCATGGCATGGAGTTCTTACTACCTTTCAGACATGCCCAAAGAGTCAGTTAATTGATGGTCAACCGTTTTGAGTTTGGATTTCAGTCGGCCAGTGCTGGCCTGCCAATGTATAGAGAGGAGCTTATTTTTCCGGTTCCTGTGGTGACCTAGATGATGGTTTAGAAAAGATGTTTGGCACACTATGATGCATGTCTTACCACGATTTTGTGGACAACACTTGTTGCAGTCATAAGACAGCGGTAGATATCGCGGTGTGGCTCAACACAGTCATTGAGTGCGACTGGATGGGGTTGAGCCTGATGGTAAAAGTGTAGTAGTTACTTAGTAGCCTGCATGATTGTATGCCCATTTGTGTGCGTTAGCTGAGTGTTATGAAGTTCCATATAAGTTTGAATACAGGCGTTGTTTCGGTAGCGGTTGTCTTAAAGTGTGCATGAAGCCTGAGTTCATTTGCTCAGAAGCTTGACACTTCTGACCAAAGCCCAAAAGCTAAAGGTCAGTTAAAGCTAAGTGTCCGTTCCTAAACAGAAAACACACACGTAAGAGGAAAAAAACATGATCGTGAAGGTATGTATGACTGGATGTGTGTGGCTGATAATGTTATGGAGGAAGAGTGTACCAGTTTTGATATCGATTGCTTAGGGGTAGTTTCCATCAGGCCTATAGCAGGTTCCTATGGAGGGGTGCAGTGGTGCAGCCATACTCTGGTGCATTAGCTAGGCACATTCTGTGTCCAGTGTTGTGCGTGGCACAGCAGGATTTAGACAGGACTTTATCGTTGGTGATGCTATTGTACACAGAGCTTAGTGGATAACGACCCTGACTCATGGGCATAGAGCGCTTATAACCTTCAGGACTTCCCCAAAAAGAGTCGTTATTTGATGGTCAACCGTTTAAGTTTGGGAGTCAGTCCGCCCAGTTGCTGGGCTGCAAATGTAGTAAAGCACGAGTTATGTTTCCGGCTCTGGGGTCACGTAAATGTGTTTAGGGAGATTTTGCACACTATGAAGGCATGGTCTAACTGACAATGTGTGACAACAACTTGTGCAGTCATGAAAAGAACAGCGGTAGAGTACGTGTGTGGACTCACAAAAAGCCATAGTGCGACTGGGATGGTTGACCCTGAATGGAAAAGGTGTAGTAGTTTACTTTAGCAGCCTGGATTGGATTTGTTATGCTCATTTGCAGGCGTAGCTGAGTGTTAATGGAGTTGCCATATAAGTTGTTTGAGATCACATGGCGTTGTGTGTTGTGGTGGTTAAATCTGAGTGTGAAGCGCCTGAGGTAATGTCCCCGCAAGAAGCTTGAACACTATCTGATCAAAGCCAAAGCGTAAAAGGTCAGTTAAAGCCAAGTCGTTTGTGTCCCAAACACCATGCACACCACTAAAAAGACAAAAACATGATCGGAATGTGATAATGAGTGGGATGTTGTGTGTACCGGTGCCACAGAGGATGGCTTTTGTTTGACTCCTCATTGTTTGTAAGGGCACTGGTACGAACAATAAAATAGACAGAGAGACTTGCCGTAGCAGAGCCAGAACCAACAGGTTCTTTGCACCTGTCAAGTAGGATTATGCCGTGTACAAATGATGAAAATCGTTGCGGACGGGTAATGTTTTCGATCGATTTCACAGGCCGTTAGTGGCAGCAGCAGAAGACATCATAGGAAAATTTAGACTGCGTGTTAAATATCTTAAGTAATGCATCAAAATTACAATAGTCTTTTTGGCGCGATGGCTGGCCTAAGTGGCTCAGTATATTAGAACGACCACAAATAGCAAAAGTTACACGTGGGCCACTGAGGTAGAAGATCAAAAGCAACCAGCAGATCTTTTATGTTAATATATATATGTTTGTCAAAGTGGAGTGGCTAAAATAGAGTTGTACTACCAGGCCTTTGTCAAACTAGCAGCATCTACCTAGAAAATATTAACAATTATTCCATTATGAAACTGTAACTTGCGTTAAAAACCCTGTGACCCATAAATTGTTATGGAAGCTGCCCAATGAATTACGTTCTGCTTATGGGTACAAACACTAGGTCTAACAGGTAGATGCCGCAATCACTAGTAGTCCAAAAACTGAAACGAATGTACAATGTAATAAGTTAAGAAGTACATTCCCAAAACAAAAAAGCATGAATCATTTAAAAAAACAAATATGCCACAATTAAAGATAGACCTGCTGAAACATTGAGAATAGATATAGAGAAAATGTAGATTATAGACAGGTGAAAGAAGGCTGCAGTCAATCTAAATATAAGAGATAATGCTAGATATAAGACGGGGAAAGAAGGCTGCAACAGTGGCTGGCAAAGTCATCCGTAAAGATAGGAAAATGTAAATGACCCAATAGGAGAGAAAATAAATGGGCAATCAAGGCAGCAAAAAAACTATAATATAGAGACAAGTAAGAATATATAGAGAAAATAAAAGTAGCCAAATCAAAGGCAGCAAATAAACTTAAATATAGAGACAATTAGACTATAGAGAGAAAATAAAAGTGGGCAATCAGCAGAAAATAGGACTTAAATAATAAGTGATAATGTAAATACAGACAAAAGAAAAAACGGCACTGACTCTACAAAATACCAACAAGGAATGTGAGATAAACTGCAAAAAAGGGCAGCTAGCAATTAAAGAAGTATGAAGATAACTAAAGCACAAACAAGATGTTTGGGCCTGGCCAGATAAACCAAAAAGTACAAAAGAATAGCCCAACAAGCATAAAGTATAAAAAAAACTTAGTAAAGTGAAATACACAAAGATGATCAAATCAAAACTCAAACTCGTTAATGCTTTACAGAAATCGTAAAAGGCAAATTAAGCAAACAATTGGCAGATAGATTTTGATTGGTTAAGGAACGTTTTGGAGGGAAGTTGAACACGGTCCTGACGACATTGTTGCGTTGCATAAGTTATTATTATCAAACCAGTCTTAACTTGTAAGATAAGGATGATTTTTATGGTTGATCGCCTAAATGCGCTGCCTGTTGCGAGGCTGTATCTCGGACGCCTATTTACATACATGCAGTAAGAGTTGTCCGTCCCGTGTTCCGCTGGCGATTGTAGAGGGAGTTGTGGATCTGCTACCCAGCTTGTAACTCTAAAGTTCAAAAGGGTTCAAAATACCGGCTGAATGCTCAAATGAAATACTATTTACAGTTAGATGAATTCCTCCCTGAACTCGCGTGTTTGAACACACCCGTTGAACAGCATTTAGTGGCGGCTCCCAATAAGTATTATGCAGAAATTACGTCTGCCAAAGGGGTCAAGGGGGAATTCATGGTCCGGCTACTTGCGTGCCTTCTAATATTATTAATACCACTAAAGCGGTGACCTGAATTACCGGCGTCGTAGATGGACGGATGGTTATTACTGTGAAATTAAAAGCGGAAACTAAACTTACAAAGGGCCATTATGAAATATCAAATAAATGTTCGATACGGGTCGATAAGGCGCGTGCAATCGCGTTTCTAAAGCGAAAACAGCCATATTTGGACAGAGTTGAAATGAAGAGTGGGTTAATGTTCATGAGGCAGGAAGAGGAAGCATGGAATACGGGAAGCGACAAACCTGATGGAGCAGGGACAGGAGGCTCCAGGGGACAACGGAGGCGCAGAACAGGAGGGCAGGGACAGAGCCAGAGAAACAGATGGGGTCGAGCCTGCCTAATATGTATCTCATATTGGAAATCAGCTTTAATAAGATCTAAATGCAATGATGCTTCAGGTGGGACAGACGGTGCAGGGACAGACTGCACAGGACAGATGGCGCAGGGGCAACAGGGGCCTGCACAGGGACTAGGGGGGGGGGGGAGGGACAGGAAGCACAGAGACAGGAGGCACAGGGACAGGCGGCGAAGGGAACCGGCAAAGAGGACAGGCAGGAACAGGGGGCGCGAAGGACAGGGGACAGTGAGGCGCAGGGACAAGCAGTGCAGGAGAGGATGAAGATTTAGAGAGAAAGCATCTCCATGACCGACAGCTGTCATTGTATGTTCCAGGACACCTCTTTATGCTGGCAGATGGCTCCAGAGCTTTGACATTACTTCCAGGGTGTACTGATTGGCTCCGGCGGAGGGGACAGTTCCAGTTAGTTTGCTCCACTAGAATAAGGAAATGAAGTCTAAATGCTCCCAAAAAGAGTTCCCCTTTGGGCGTAATAGTTCCACACCCCTAGGCCGTTCGCAGAATACTACTTTGTTACGCGGTAATTCATCAACAGGTTATTGCAACGCGACGGGGATCGAATTTCCGCGAATCTTAATTTCTATTTATGCTCTGTACATGTTTGGAAAGTAGAGCAGGTTGTAGTCAAAGGTTCCATAAGATTTGAGAAAGGGACATGGGCGTGTCCAGGTTCGGGGTAGCCTGCTGGCAGATGAAGAATCTTCTTGGAAAATGTATGTAGTGATAGTGGTTTATCGTTTTGAGCATTAGAGGCGACGCCCCCAATTACTGGCAATCCACACTGAAAGACTAATCGCGATGGTCGCCAGCTCGGTATTCCACATGTTCTGTACATAGTTTGGCAGATCTGCGTTGCGAAATGTCCCTGGAGGCGCCTGTAAGAATAGAAGGTATACCAGGAGAGTAGAGGATAAATTGGGCAGAAACAGATGTGATCTTTGCGTCGCCACCTCACAACGTGCCCGTATTTTGATCAGCGGTGCACAAATTCCAAAATACAGTTCCTTAAGCCCCGCTCCACCTGATAGGCGAAATATAGATACGGTTATCGTGTTAAAGTTTCAGAGCAGGCTGCGGACCCCGCACATGTCATTGGTTTATTTGACTTCGGAGATGCACCCAAGCCTCGGAGTGAATACAGACAGGAGTAATTGAGTTTATTGAAAACTACGTAAGTTGTGAATGTACACCCTGATCGGCTTTATTGGAAAAAAGCTTACTCAAGTGAGCAGATTCAAAGCGTCACTCAAAACAAGTAAAAAGGCGAAAAAGAAGTGTGCTTATTTCCACGTCCTCCGTCCATTACGTACGTTAAAAAACAGAACTCGGAACGCGAACCCCGATAATCTAAAGAAGGAAGCTGTGGGCGTTTTATGACTGCAGCTTAAAAAGCTGTCGTAAGATGAGAATGTTCCCAATTGATAGTGTTTGAGTTGTTATTGCAGCGCGGTACACAGGAGACATTTGAGAATGGATTACCAAGGCTTTAGGCGGTCACACTCGCATGTAGTTTAAAGCGGGGTTAAGGAAGTCTGGATTATAATATAACGCCAAATTGTTGGATGCCTTGGGAGCGAATAGGATATTCAGTTGAATTGTAAATGCGTTGGGCGTGCAATAGTTAATATAATTCATATATTCTAAGGCGGAGAGGAGATGGGTTTGCTCTTGTGCTGCCCAAAAGAAGCTTCCAAAATAATGTTAGTGCGAAAGAGGCAGTAAATTAAAGTTTAGCGGCGTGTTTATTGCATAATCGGATGTCTCTGCGCAGGAAGCCTGTTTTAAATCGCGTACAAACCATGCACCTTAAGGAAATTCTCACGTAAAAGTAAAATTCATTCCGAGGGAGAACAACATGGTTAGATTGAGAAACCTATCCAGTCAAGCTAGAATGGTGGATCGGCTTCGGACGATAATTTGGATGACCCAACATTATAGATCGTTTTAAGAGTAGGCCAAACGATAGTCACGTTAATGATAGTGCATCGCTCTTTTGGTATCTGAAACGCGTTACTAGTCAAACAGATACCATGTAAAAAGGCTATTCTTAACAATGAAAATTCCTTTAGGTGCAGGTCCGCTAACGGAGAGCGGACCAAGCCCGCAATTGCACGTTTTTCAGAGACAAAAGATTCCAGATTATTCCCAATCCTAACAGGCCCCCCAAACCTTCAATTATTTTACCGGATCGCGATGAAGCCGGACCTTAAGCCGGCTCCCATATGAAAACATATAAAAGACTTTATAAAATGGGAAAGTGTGTTTAGTGACGGGTTCGGTCCATCGTGTAAGTCGATCATGAAACTTAATAGTGTCGTTTGAAAGTGGAGTGAGGATCTGGATGAAGATCCAAGAGCAATGGACCAGTGGAAGAGCTTGGAAAGGCATGGCCGATCTCGGCCCAGAGTTGGAAAGTAGAAAGGTTGGAGTCGAAGGAGGAGTTTAGGGAGATGTTGCAGGAGGTCCTCTTTGAGCATGAGCAAGAGCCCATCCCTGACTTAGCTGTAAGGAACGAGGACATTTGTCATTTGGAGAGGACAAATGTTATGAGTCGTCCAGAGGGTCTCGCACTTGTGCGAAGTCTGAATGAGCAACAGCTGTCCATTTTTTACAAAATACGGCAATGGTGCTTAGACAAGGTTGCCGGTAACAACCCTGAGCCATTGCACGTATTTATATCAGGTGGAGCTGGCACCGGGAAGAGTCACCAGATTAGGGCTATTCAGTACGAAGCGTCTCGGTTATTGGCTCCTATTTGCCACAGTCCCGATAACATCAGCGTTTTATTAACGGCTCCGACCGGGATAGCAGCGTATAATTTACAGGCGGCGACAATCCACTCGACGTTTTGTATTCCTGTTAATCCTCCAGAAAACTATGTTAAGCTCGGAGAAGAAAAGTTAAGTACACTGCGCGCTAGATACATCGATGTTCAAATTGTTGTAATCGACGAAATATCGATGGTTGACAAAAGGGTGTTTGATTGGATTGAGGGTCGGTTGGTACAAATTAAACAGACGGCTAAGGAGATTAGATTTGGAAACGTTTGCGTGATTGCGGTCGGGGGATTTTTATCAGTTAGCTCCTATTGGGGGGAAGGTTCTGTATGAAGAAAGAGTAAGCGTTGATTTTTTCACCGATTTATTTAAAGTAGCGGAATTAAAAACTGTTGTTAGACAACAAGATAGTACTTTCGCGGACCTCTTAAACCGGTTAAGAGTGCGGACGAGAGGGACACCCATGCTCCAAAGCGACATAGACATATTGAAGCGTCGTGAAACAGGCGAAGAGCCCCGACGTATTGCATCTTTTCGCGAGAAAGGTTAATGTTTTGGAATATAACTTAAGAAAACTTAACAGCGTTTGTTCAGAGGTCATGACCATTAATGCGCGTGATTTTGGGATCGATAAGGGCTCAGGTAAAATTAAGGAACTCCGTGGTCATCTGTGTCTCAACAAAAAGTCTAAAAAACCCAGTTTGGCGGAGACACTGCATATCGGCGTTAATGCACGCGTTGTGCTTTGTAAAAACATAGATCTTTCTGACGGTCTAGTAAATGGGGTATGTGGCATTGTAACACATATAGTCGAAGATCCGCAGAACAAAAGACTTCCTTTAGCTATTTACGTGAAATTTGATGATGATAGAGTGGGCGCGAAGAGAAGGAAGCAGACCCGTACCCCTGCAGACCTGACTGGTTCTACCCGCATAGGGCCAGCTGAAGAACAGGTGAATAACAACCACGAGAGGCGTAGACAGTTTCCGCTTAAACTCGCGTGGGCCTGTACAATACATAAAGTACAAGGGATAACTGTAGATGAAGCTGTGGTGTCCCTGAAGAAAATATTTAGCCCGGGTCAGGCGTATGTGGCCTTAAGTCGCGTCCGAAGTCTAGAGGGTCTTGTAATTCAAGACTTTTCGGAAAAGGCCATTTACTGCAAGGGCAACATTAAAGCCGCGTTAGAGAACCTGCCTCCCTTCGTGGTCGACAGTTTGCCCTGGCACAGACAAGAGGCACATGTTTTGACAGTATTTTTATGAATGTACAGGGATTAGCCCGACATGTGTCTGACTTAGCTTCACGCACACAGCTTTTGCAGCCTAACTGTATTGCTGTGGTAGAGACATGGTTATCTGTAGACTCATCTTTTGATAGTTGTCAAATTGAAGGTTATACCTTCCATAGTCGTCCCGTAGTATCTCGTACCAGCACAATAACCACACAGCGCTGGTTAGTTTGTGTGGCCAACAGTACGGTGGAGTTGGCATGTACTGTGAGGAAAACCTTAACTATGAAATCACAGTACGAGATTTCGATTTGGAGTGTTTAGTTATCTATTTTGCAGAGCACCAAATCATCATAGCAGTAGTGTAGTTTTTACCGTCTTATCCCATGTCTCTATTCAAATATAACTTGGACAGGTTATTGAATTGGCTGAGCTCACATTGTGCCACTGTGGCTGTGATGGGAGATTTTAATGACGACGTATTGAAATCTACAAGTCTCTGCAATTTATGGTAGAAAGAGGTTATGTTCAATACGTCACATCTTCCACAACTGAGAGAGGGACATTAATTGATCATTTCTATCTAAATTCTAGTGAGTATGATATTGACTGTTCAGTCGTGCCAACATACTTTAGCGACCATGAAGGGATAGTTTGTTCTTTTAGGGGGAAATGCATTGAAACGCCACGTTAGATTAGATTTACTATATAGTTAAATGGAAAGCTGTTGTTTATTGTGCCGGCTCATCTCATTGCTCCTTACACATGACTTGTCTTGTCTCTTACAACTTTGTCTTCCCATGCCTTTTCATCATGCCCTAAGCAATCCATTCCTCTCTTGATTACTGAGCATTCACGGCTTTGACCCTTTTTTTAAATTGTATATAACATTTGTATAATTGGCAGTAATCATGTATTTGTTTGTATTTGTAATTTAAGTGTGTGGTTGTCTTTGGAAACATTTTGGGTGTTATATACTTTTGTGTTTGTAACGTTTGAGTCCATTTTGATGATAGGCTTAGATTTTGGATCATGGAGATTCAGTAATGGCACGTTTTCAGATATTTATTTGCAGAGGTTTTCTTAGCTATGGATCATGTGTTTGCTGATTTAGGCATTGTAGTTTTAGGGCTTTCGGTTGTTATTGTTTTAACGTTGATTTAGTTTTGATTCTATTTTGTGCGTTGTCCCTTACAGTGATGCATGCACACATACTGTAAGGTTTGTTGTCTCTGGTTTTGAACCATTCTGACGGGTTCAAATGGTCCCTTCAATAATAAATGTCTGCAATTATGTAATATAAATGTCAATAATAATGTATGCATTGTATTTATGATGTAATGTTATGTACTTTTTAACGTATTCTTAATGACACTAATGGTAATATTTGTAATCATGTATATTTTTATGATAGTGTAGATTTATAAATAGCACTAACTAAATAATGTACCCATTAATTTCATAATGTATTTTCATAACCGTAAATAATAATATTGGATATAATGAACACAATGTATATCATCTATTCTATTGTAATGACACTAATAATGTTAATAAACTTTCCTCTCCTTGAACTACCACCTTATCGTGGTGGAGAGGTTTGAGCGCCTGAAGGATCCTAGGAGCTATGTTGTGAGGGGTGTTACGCCTCTGTAGGGACTCCCAGGGCAAACAGGTTCTAGGTGACAGGCCAGACCAAGAGTGGTTCAAATAATATTAAATTAAACTACATTTAAGTTGTCACTTAGTGATCCTTATTTTTGTTGTTGTGAATGATGTAAATAGGTTTGAATGTATTCACAAGGTTATTTATGTTGTAATAAAAATGTGTATCTATTATGTAAATGTCACAATATGACAGAAATTGAAAATGTTTTGTGTTTATTTCAATGGACAATTGTTTGAAACATGTATAAATGTTTTGTCAATGTTGATTTTAAGAAGTATTCAATTCAATAAATGTATTAAATTCAATAAATGTCTTGTCACCTGTTTTGTCTCTTATTGATATTAATGTTTTTTTTGTTTTGTTTACTTGAATGTAAGCAATTAATGCATGATTACTAAGACGCTTGAAATTAAAGTGGTCATTTTTCTGGTGTAGAAATTTTGTTATGACAAACTACAAAGGCAGCATTCAAATACTGCACCAATTGTCAATAGCAATTAAGATTAAAGAGTTCACGGACATAAAGAGCAGATCAAGTTGTGTTTCAGATACATCACACAGTTTGTCTTAAATGGTCAAATACTGTCAGTGTAGAGTCTTTTCTAACAGGTGAAACTCAGAAAATTAGAATATCATGAAAAAGTACATTTATGTAATTCAGTTTAAAATGTGAAACTAATATATGATATAGACTCATGGCATGCAAAGTGACATGTCGAGCCTTTCTTTAATGTGGAAAATTTTGGCTTACAGCTTGTAAAAACCCCAAAATGAAAATTTGAATATTACATGAAATCTGCGAAAAAGAATTTTAAACAAAGAAATGTGGGCCTCTGAAAACTATATAAACTATAATCCTGTATATGTACTTAGTCCTTTTACTTGAATGACAGCATCCATGCTACGCCAACCGCATTAAGGCAATCAGCCTGTGGCACTGCTGAGGTGTTATGGAAGACCAGGATGCTTCAACCAGAGGAATATGACATTTGAAGCCGATGTCCAGGATACGTCTGCGTGTGGTGGCTCTTGATACACTGACTCCAGCCTCAGTCCACTCCTTGTGAAGGTCCCCCACACTTTTGAATGGCCTTTTCCTGACATGAGAATAACAGTCCCAGTGACTTTTGATCGAGATACCAACTATTTTCTGCAGAATATCATCCATTTCCGAGAAACCTTTTTGGCACCCCACAATTTTTTTTCTACAATGTCACTTTTTCATTTGTTGTGTCCGGGGGTGAAAGGTCAATAAAATGTCTATTTCAGATTTTTAAATGGAGTTTGTATGTGCGAATTGGAGCAATTTACAGTTTACAGTAAATTAGTGGACTGAGCATTTTTCAAAATGGCGGACTTCCGGTTTGTCAGGGGCGTGCCTCTATCACCACACCTGTGTAACGCGCCCACTACATTTTATTGCTCTGATATGCAATTAATCTGTGGCAGTAACATTAAAAAGTACACTTGAACCTCTTCATGTGCATAATGTCTCCAACCTACAGAGGGCGCTAGCGCGCCCCAAATCTTTTTTATTTCACAAGCAGCATCGGACGGCCCTGACGGGCCATACTTCCATGGCCACTGTCTACAAGCCCCTTACAGAGGGCGCTAACGCGCTGTAATTGTCAGGGCCGCCTTAATGTACCCATAGGCCCCGGGGCTTAAACAGAATTGTAGGCCCCCCCCCCCCCCCCCCCCAACCCTAAATCCCACAAAAACCCTAACCCAGCTACTACATGTATCAAAAATAAATGTTAAATGACACCTTACATTGTGTATCAAAATTTCAATCTTCTCAATCTTCCAATCAGAGAATCCAACACTGGAAAAGGCTGACTTATCTCTGTTTTGCCCCCCAAAAAGTTTGCAGGCAAAACAAAATTCAATATGTCATGTTCATTTTGTTTTTATCTGATTTTAATTTACCTGTTGTAGCACTTTGAGTTTTTTTTTTTAATGTAAAGTGCAATATAAATAAAATGTATTATTATTATTATTATTATTTCCACGTTGTGGGGAATAGCAGAGCCACTCTCTATGTACATTCTCAACATTTATGAGTTTGCGCATAAAATGGCTTTTGGAAAAAAAACGTTTCTGGTTTTTGAATTGGCGTTCTGAAGCAGACATCAGCATCCTTGTTTTGGCAGCGTTCTGGTCCTATTTTGGCCCAATATGCACGTACCTTTTCTGCCACAATGGCAGGCTCCACGTTCGAGTCCTCTTCCCCTCTGCCTCCTGCAGCGGGAGGAGTGCGTGCTCCTCCCGCTCCTCCGTGCTCTGAGAGCACGAACCATGGACCATTGGAGCAGAGAAGGAAAAAAGCGCCGCTGAAGCAGCTGGCTGGGGCTGGCTATACGGGGAAGGTAGTGACACCTCCTCCAGCGGCTCCTCACCGGATTGAGAGCCCACAATCTCCTCTCCGCTCTCGCTGTCGGCTGCGCGGCCTCCGCCTCCCGTGTCAGAGGCACTGGCTGCAGCGCTGCGGGTGCTTGTTCGCAGCGGCTTGTTGTGGAGCTGCCTGCGTCCGCGGCGCCGGTTCATCACCGCTGGTTGAGCTTTTTGTTTTAAAAAAGCCTGTTAGCTTCGGCATATGGCTCATCAGCTCTTTCTCATGACGCTCTTTCTGTGCAGCGCTCTCAAACTTTTTCTTCCCCGACATTTCTGTCTCTCACAACGAGTCGCCATCAAGTTATATTATGAGTGAATAGATGCGTTACGTACATGAGTTACGTCTGAACTTTCTCTGCGCTTGGATTGGCTAGAACTTGTCAAAGTGTCAATGTGATGCTATGACTAATTATAGCCAATTGGTCAGTTGATACCGCAGTATGTGATTGACAGGTAAAACAAACAAATTGCAGTATAATATGGATCTCGCTTTTATCTGATAGGCCCTCTGGGACAGATAGGGTGGGCCTACTCCAGGTACACACATAGGAGCGCAGCGCAATCATCGCATACGGTTAGTCATGCCGCAAAGTGAAGTGATTGACGTGAAAATCAACGAATCAACTTTTTTTTTCTTTCTTTCTTTAATTCTGATAGGCCCTTGACTATGGTAGGCCCCTGGGCTCCAGCCCCTGCTAGCCCGTTGGATAAGGCGGGCCTGGTAATTGTGTATAATGTGAGATTTATGTGTCAGTCCCATTAGGATAACATGGGGGGCCCCGGGCGTCACCATGGCAACACCGTACAAAATACGGTATGGGTCCCATTGGCTTTTTTGACCGGGATGCCATCAACTATTTTTGTGCCGAATTTTATCCATTTCCGAAAACTAATATTTTTCCCATAATGCATTTTTTCTTCTCAGCCTAGAGGGGGCGCTATCGCGCCCAATGTCACTTTTTCACATTTGTTGTGTCCGGGGGCGAAAGGTCAATAAAATGTATATTTCCGATTTTTAATCGGAGTTTGTTTGTGCGAATGGGAGCAATTTGTTGTTTACGATAAGTCGCAAAATTCTTCGTAAAGATTGTGGCTTCGCCACAAACAAACCGTAAAACTTAGCCAAAAAATTTGGATAACTTTTGATGCCCCACATCTGTAGATGAGCTGGAGCGATTTGGAGCTCATTTGGTGTAAAGCCCTAGGAGGAGTTTGTTAAAATGCGACGTCAGCGAAAACGCAGACTCAGCATTTTCCAGACTTCCTGTCAAAATGGTGGACTTCCGGTTTGTCAGGGGGCGTGGTCACAATAATATTTTTTGTTTGTCGTCACATGACGAATGTCTGTACCGAATCCCATCGCTCTACGACAAAGTTGACGTTGGCCCCTCCTCCATAGGCGCAATGTATTTTCACTTTTGTAGGTGCCGCTGTCGCGCCATTTTTTTTTTTTTTTTTTTTTTTTTTTTTTTTATTTACAAGATAAAATAACGAGACAAACTTCAAAACCCCCCACCCAAACCCAGCCACTCCCTCTTGCATTCATACCACAATCACAACCACAATCATCCACACATTCTTAATATTTTGAACACAGACTATAGACAAAAAAAGAAGCACAAAGCAAAAGAAAATAATAACATAGAAAATAAGAAATAAATAAAGTCACTAATACCAATCAAAATCCATAAACAAAATACAATATAATTAGCAAAACATTTACGACATAACAAATGGCATAGCAAGTACACCTAATATTTATATCTCTAACTCGGGTAAGCAGACATTCCATTTCTTTTCATGCTCAATTATTCTGTTGTTATTTGTTGCTATAATTGTTTCTAACATATACTGATGATAAACTCTATTCTTAAAGTGTTTTATACATAAATTTGATACATTTTTAGCTTTAAAAATAAACATTTTACCCATCAGAATAATCATATTCAAAAGGTATGTGCATTTACCCTCAAAAATACATAACACAATATTCTGAGGTGTAATTTGCAAAGCAATACCCATGGACCTTAACCATAACTGTACACTGACCCAAAACTTAGCCACATGTGGACAAAAATAAAACAAATGCATCAGGTCCTCCTCCTCATCCCACAGAACCTGCAACAGGGATCCTTTTCTATCTGCCATTTGAACAGAGATTTTTTTGTTGCAATAATTTTATAAAAGATTTTAAGTTGAAATATCCTGGAATATGAATCTATTGTAGTTCTATAAATTGTTCTAAAGTAATCTTTCCACAAAATTGGATCATTGAATTCATCTTCCCAAAACAGGCAGATTCTGTGTGGAAAAAGTGCGGTGCCTGTGATATTTACATTCCACATATATATTATTTTATTTATTTTGGCACCAGACAGCCATTTTGGGCATCTTATTAGTGGGAGACAGACCATCAACTTATTCTTCCTACAATTTTGCAATTTTCTTTTCCAAGTTTTAGGAATTGCAGAAATCAGCTGGTTGTATTGTAGCTCATCGAGAGAAATGTTAAAAGATCTTTTCAAATTTTTATAAGAATCAATCTCCAGATAAATCTAAAAGGTCATTGACAAAAATTAACCCATTTTTAACACATTCCTCCCACAACAATGGTTTGTCTCCAACAGTAATGTTTGAATTCATCCATAGCAACTGTGTCTGAATATCTTGAGCTGTATCTGGAGGATGATACTGGAAATTCAACCAAGCTTTCAATGCATCCTTGAAGAATGGTGATAACTCTTTTAAACTATTTTGAAATAGTTTATCAATATGTATTGTTTTTAATTGGTAAAAAGGAAATATATTGTTCGAGAAGAAGGAAAAGGCTGAATATAATCTCTGGGTCGTAATCCACTTCTTATTATGATACATTTTAGCAACCCAGGAGGCCTTCAAGGAACAGTCCATCATTTGAAGATTTTTTAAATTCAGTCCGCCATTATCATAAGAATTATATAGATACTGCCTTTTAATTTTATCTGGTTTATTATTCCATATGAATTTGAAAATTTTCTGTTCAAAGTGTTTGAAGAACTTAATGCTAGGTGAAGGAAGAAGCATTAGTAGGTGGACAAATTGTGGAATTACTAATGTATTAATCAACGTTACTTTCCCTTGAATTGTCAGAAAGTTCCCCCTCCAAGGTTGTAAAATTCTATCTACCTTTTCCATCCTTCTCTCATAATTGTATTTAACAACTTCTTTAATGTCATCAGGTAGATGAATCCCTAAAATATCAACTCCTCCATTAGTCCATTTAACAGGAGCAGAACAGTTTAAAATGAAATTAGTGTCTTTTAATATCCCAATTCTCAAAATACTACATTTAGCAAAATTAGGTTTCAATCCAGATATTTTTGAAAACGTATTTAATTCCTTTATTAGTCCTTCCAAAGTGAATTGTGTTGGTTTTATAAAAAAGGTTGCATCATCAGCATACATTGTCAGTTTAATCTCTTGGCCGTTTGGAAATAGACCTGGTATATCTGGATTGTTCCTAATTTTAATAGCTAGAATTTCAATACATAAAATAAAGAGATATGGTGACAAAGGACACCCTTGACGGACTCCTTGTGTTAATGAAAATGTATCTGATATATGACCGTTATTAATCACTCGACTAACCGGATGATTATAAAGAGTTTCAAACCACTGGATTAAGTTTTTTCCAAAATTAAAAAAAACCAAGACATTGTCTTATGAACTTCCATTGAACTTTGTCAAATGCCTTTTCAAAATCAGCAATAAACAATAATCCTGGTTCCTGATGTTTCTCATAAAAATATATCGTGTCAAGTATTTGTCTCAAGTTGTCTCCAATAAATCTTCCCTTAATAAACCTGCTTGATCGTTATTTATAATACTTCCAATTATGTTTTTATTCTTAAAGCAATACATTTAGATAAATACGAGTATCACAACAGAGCAGGGTCAATGGACGCCAATTTTTAACAATTTGGGATCTTTATGTTTCCCATCAGGATTTTGTTTTAAGAGTATTGAGATAACTCCCTCTCTTTGTGAATTGGATAAAATACCCTTTTATGCCATTTTTTATTTCCCCAATACGAAACACACATTTAAATTAATTTTTCACCGGACCTGAATTTTGGGCAAAGTTTGGTGAGTTTTCGACTATGTTCAGGGGGTCAAATTCCTGCTCAAAGAGCAGAAGAAGAAAGAAAGAAAGAAGAAGAAGAAGAAAGAAAGAAGAATTAAAGCCGCAAGCGGCATCGAACGGCCCTCGCGGGCCGTGCCTCCATTGCCGCGACTATGTAACCCTACCGAGGGCGCGAACACGCCCACTACATTTTATTGCCCTGATGTACCATTAATCTTTGTGAGTAAACATCAAAACAACATTTTTAGCCTCTCCATGTGAATAATGGCTCCAGCTTGCAGAGGGCGCTAGCGCGCCCCAAATCTTTTTTTATTTCACAGTCAGCATCAGACGGCCCTGACGGGCCGTACTTCTATGACCACTGTCCACACGTACATTATAGAGGGCGTTAACGCAGTGTAATTTGTATAATATGAGATAAATGTGTCAGTCCCATTAGGATAACATGGGGGGCTTCGGCCGTCCCCATAGCAACACCGTACAAAATACGGTATGGGTCCAATTGGCTTTTTTGACCGGGATGCCATCAACTATTTTTATGCCGAATTTCATCCATTTCCGAGAAACTAATTTTTTTCCGATAATGCATTTTTCTTCTTAGCCTAGAGGGGGCGCTGTCGCTCCCCATGTTACTTTTTGACATTTTTTGTGTCCGGGGGTGAAAGGTCAATAAAATGTATATTTCCGATTTTTAATGGGAGTTTGTTTGTGCGAATGGGAGCATTTTGTTGTTTACGATAAGTCGCAAAATTGTTTGTCGTCACATGACTAATGTCTGTACCGAATCCCGTCGCTCTACGGCAAAGTTTATGTTGGCCCCGCCCCCATAGGCGTAATGTATTTTCACTTTTGTAGGTGGCGCTGTCGCGCCATTTTTATTTCTCCAATACGAAACACACATTTAAATTAATTTTTCACCGGACCTGAATTTTGGGCAAAGTTTGGTGAGTTTTCAACTATGTTCAGGGGGTCAAATTGCTGCTCAAAGAGCAGAAGAAGAAGAAGAAGAAGAAGAAAGAAAGAAAAATAATAATATTTTTTGCAAAAACAATATCGTCGCTTTCGCGACGACAACATATTATACATTTTTGGAAAGCTCTTAACGACCCCCACGACCCCCCACTTCCTTATGAGAGTTGGCCATATACCCCCATTCATTTTCATGCAATTATAAGTATACTGTCACTAACCTCCGTATGGCAGTTGGCCATATACCCCCATTCATTTTCATGCAATATTAAGTATAAAGGCCCACACCAGAGGTGTGGGCAGTCACTGTTTTACACGGTGAGTTTACGGCTGACATAGGGACAGCGCTTCGCGCTGTTTCGTGCGCTCCGTGCACCTAGTTACAGTGCGCTCTGCGCACTGCGTTGCGATTACAATAGGCCCTTGCGACGGCAGGCCGCTCGCAGCCGTGGGGCTCGTAGGTTGATAACGAGCGCTCGCAGCCGTGGGGCTCGTAGGTTGATAACGAGCGCTTCGCGCTCGTCATCAACCTCCGTATGGCAGTTGGCCATATACCCCATTCATTTTGCTGCAATATTAAGTATAAAGGGCCCACACCAGAGGTGTGGGCAGTCACTGTTTTACACGGTGAGTTTACGGTTGACTGGGGGACAGCGCTTCGCGCTGTTTTCGTGCGCTCTGCGCACCTAAGTATAGTGCGCTTCGCGCACTGCGTTGCGTTTACCCATTAATTTTCCTGCAATAACCAGTATAAAGGGCCCACACCAGAGGTGTGGGCAGTCACTGTTTTACATGGTCAGTTTACGGTTGACTGGGGACAGCGCTTCGCGCTGTTTTCGTGCGCTCCGCGCACCTAGGTACAGTGCAATCCGTGCACTGCGTTGCGATTACAATAGGCCCTTGTGACGGCAGGCCGCTCGGGCCTAATAATAATATTTTTTGCAAAAACAATATCGTCGCTTTCGCGACGACAACATATTATACATTTTTGGGAAGCTCTCAACGACCCCCAAGCGCTCGCCATCCACCTCCGTATGACAGTTGGCCATATACCCCATTCATTTGCTGCAATATTAAGTATAAAGGGCCCACACCAGAGGTGTGGGCAGTCACTGTTTTACACGGTGAGTTTACGGTTGACTGGGGGACAGCGCTTCGCGCTGTTTTCGTGCGCTCTGCGCACCTAGGTACAGTGCGCTTCGCGCACTGCGTTGCGTTTACCCATTCATTTTCATGCAATATTAAGTATAAAGGGCCCACACCAGAGGTGTGGGCAGTCACTGTTTTACACGGTGAGTTTACGTTTGACATGGGGACAGCGCTTCAGAGTGGCATTTTTGAAAGAAAACCATAAGAAATACCGTTTTCTGTTTGCTGGAAGCCACATGGAGGCCACATGGTGGCTTCTAGCAAACAGAAATGGGACTTCTTAAGGTTTTCTTTCAAAAATCGCTTGTTCTTGCCACTCTGCCATAAGGCCAGATTTGTGCAGTGTACGACTAATAGTTGTCCTGTGTACAGTTTCCCCCACCTGAGCTGTAGCTCTCTGCAGTTCATCCAGGATCATCATAGGCTTCTTGGTAACAGCTCTGGTCAGTGCGGTCCTTGTTCGGTCAGTAAGTTTAGGAGAACAGCCGGGTCTTGGTAGGTTTGCAGTGATGCCACACTATTTCTATTCCTGGATGATGTATTTAACTGTACTTTGAGAGATGTTCAAAGCTTTGGAAATGTTTTATAACCTAACCCAGCTTTATACTTCTCAATAACTTTATCTCGGACCCGTCTGGTGTGTTATTGGACTTCATGATGTTGTTTAGTGACCAATACACTCTGACCATAGCTCTGAGGCCCTCACAAAACCGCTTAATTATACTGGGAGTAGATTATGCACAGGTGGCCTCTATTTAATGGTTAGTGCAAGGTGTGAACATGCTGCAGTCATTAGGAATGTTATAAAGGCAATTTAATGCACTCCGGAAATGCGTTATGAATACTTATGCACGCCCCACTTTTCACTTTTCTATTTTTTGAAAAATAACAGAATCTTGTATCATTTTGCTTTCACTTCACAGTTGTCTGTTACTTGTGTGTGAACTTTCAGTAAAAAATTCAAAATAAAATCTTTACGTTTAGGGTTGTAAATATAACAAAATGTGAAAAAAGTGAAGCGCTGTGAATACTTTCCGGATGCACTGTAAATAAGGCTAATAAGATAAGATAAGATAGCCTTTATTGATCTCACAATGGAGAAATTTACTTGTTACATTCAGCTCTTAGAAACACTCAGGGTGTGCAAATAGGCAGGAAATGTGAAATAAACAACAATTAAATAGTAAATAGTGGTATCTTATATACAAGGGCTTTGTGGGGACAAAAAGTGTACACAGTAAATAATAATAAGTAAACAGACTGCAAAAAAAAAAAAAAAAAATAATGCTATAGTCGGTATCAGCAGTGCAGGTTTAGTGTAATACTAATATTTTACAATAAAAATATAGATTGACCGCCTTCTTAGTGACGTCACAGTTTTGAACGCGTGTCATTGGTTGACGCAGGTATCCATCAGAACAGCTGATCGTGTTTTTGTCTCTTTGGCGCCTAATGAAACATATGATCAATAAATGCTTATCTTTTAACCTTAAATGGCTGACCGAGGCAAACATAAGGACATTTATATCATCGTGGACGCTTGGCATCACTTTCACCCAAAGGACTTTTGCAGAGGAAGTGTAAATCGGCGTTACGATCCTCCATGGGACTCCAGCGGGCCGCAGCTCAAAGCTAACCCGAAGAGAGTGCACCTTGGCTGGGTACAAGCCCGGCAAAGACCCAGGAAGCCATGGATTAAAACCGGACCATGACACGCCACTTGTGGGACTAAATACTGGAGAACTCGTCCCACGAAGACAGCAGAAGGTAGTAAAGAAATGTTCAAAAATAAGGATGAAAAGAATACGGATGCTCGTTCTATTAAAATCAAAATCATTGTTTTATTCCCTGAATTTACAATCTAAACAAAAACTATGGTAAAGGCTACATGATGATCTCGGGTGGCCAGCCAGGGGTTGGAGCAAGAAGAGGGGCGAGCTGCTCCCTGCCTGGCTTTTTATAGACAAAGGAAGTAGGCGTTTCCTTGTTGACACTTCTTCTGCGTCTGCGCCATCTGACTCCTAACACACTGCCCCTCAGTGGACTCCAAGAGTAAGGACAACAATTCAATTCAAATCACCCCAAACGCACAGATTACAATCAACACAGTTTCATATAATCATTAAAGCCTATTATAACAAAAACAGATATAGAAATAGCCAACAATCCTCCTTTCGATGTCTCCTAAGACATCGCAATCAGACTGAATATTTATCATGAAATTACAGTTACAGATTAAATGTTCTTCAACTAGTCGTTGGTTGTTGCCTCCGTCCGTGCAGATTCAGCGTCTGGGCTATAGAATCATATACTCACCACTGGGGTGTTTTTTGTTTGGTGTGTTTTGTTTTCCACATTTAATCATATTTCAACTATTCTCATAATTACAACCACTTACGTGCACCCACAGAGGCAAGGAACCAAAACAGAGTTCTGTAACAGAAACACAAAAGAACAGACATTAAAATTTTTTTAAAAAATCATCAAGATCGCTCACCGTGAGCCGGAGAACGACCATGCCAGCTAATTTTGTAAAATATGGCTGCACTCAAATTTAACTAGTTAACTTGATTTATCTGTTGGAATGTTGTCAATTTTATCTGGAAAATTCAGGGATATAAGCACACACGTTTCATTAATCCTAAATTTGTAGAGAATAAACTCCTTTTAGCCTCTTGCTCTCCACACTTGCACAATTCTGTGTGCGCATCACAGAACTGCAACAAATGCCGAAAACAGAGCATTATAAAATGTATCTATATCTGAAACGTATGTCTTACATCGTAGTTTGCCATAAAATTTATCAATTTGTCACTTGTTTGTATTTTAGATATATTTGCATTTGTTCTTTCCCGTGCCCAAAATAAGCCAAATTATAATCGTCTCATAATTAACACCTCCTTTTTGGACTGAGGAAAACTCAGTCCAACAAAGAGTCATGTAAACGTGTAAACACAACCTTCCATAGATAAGACCTCTATCCTTGAACAGGAAACACAGCAAACCAGCTCAAAAGTTCACTGGAGATTAATACTTCCGGCAACTGCAAAAAACACAATACAAATATCAACACAAAGAAAAAATGAACAAAATCTAATAAATGTCAGGGCAAGTCCATGGAGATTCTATTTGGTTTTACTGAGTCAATGTGGTTCAACAGGGCGAGTGATAGGTGTGAGACCACTCGTCTGGTTTCTCTGGGACCTTGGCAACAGCGTATCAGGTCAGTCCATAACTCCAAAAACGATCAGACCAACTCTGTTCAGTCCAATTGCGGCCCAGAATCAGGCAAGGTTGGCAAGGAGCATTCTCAGCAGCTCCCGGGTATGACAGCAGAGACTTCAGATCTGAGTGAATAAACTTAAAAAACTAAATCAGTAAACATAGTTCCGATATAACATACAATCTTGTCAAAATCAGGGTCCTCTTTAGTCCCATGAGCAAAGAGAAGCCGGATCCAGGCATCAATCGGCCAGTAAAAAGCTCATAAGAGTAACCTGTTGGTCTGCTCACGGATTGAGCACCGAGAGCAGAGCAAGAGGAAGGGCCAAAGCCCAATTCATATCAATTTAAGACCATTTAGGCAATTTATAATTATAGAGTTCTATTACTCCAACATAACAATGCCCTCTAAGGCTTCACATTTAAATTTTGTATTGAGGTATTCTAATCTTTGAATCTAGTTATATTTTTAAAGATATTTGATTAATTATTAGTAAATAAGCCTGCATCATCAGGTCTTAAGGACCACTATATATTTGGTGCATTTAAAAAAAATTTCAGCTAGTGAAAATGATTCTCCACCATTGTGTCGTGGAATGAATTGGAATGTTTAAAAAAAAACTGATACAAGTCTAGCATCAACATCTAAAAAAATAAGACAGATTAAGAGTACAGGACATTTGAAAAATTCAAAAAATGTTACAAAACGTTTGTTTCACTCAACGCTTTGATCATGGGGCCTAATTTTAGCCTGTTTGTCCAGGAAAGAGAGCAAATGAGAATCAAAAATAAGACATTTCATATTATTGTTCCAATACAGGTGTAAACAATTTGCAGTCACACCGTGTTTTGTCAGTTCCCCATAGACTTCCTATTGGATTTCGGCCAAATACTTTTTTACCCCACCGTATACCTGTATATATTTTGGTGGTCTAACCTGAGGCAGTGTCTTTTCAAATAAGCTGGGTTTTAATGTGTAAACATTGATTCTCGTCTTTACGACGTTGCAAAACGTCACATCTCCAGAATTGTCTTTTAAACTGAACGTGTTTAAAAAAGACCTAGAGCCTGTCCATGCAAGCACAAGGTCAAGCCTGGAGAGGAAGTGTGTCCTAGGATAAACATAATGGTATTTTTGGAGCATCACCTTGGATCCTCGAGCAATATATATATCATTCATATGGTCCCCACATGGACTACTTTCCAAGGTAAAACATCACATTTACAGTGTAAGGAGGTCAGCGAAGTAGTTTAATTGGAATACATTTCATAAGAGTGAGACAGTGTGCTAGAGTTTTTTTCTTTCGAGAAGTTACCTGGTCTTCAACGCACCTGTCGTTCCTATAGGTGTGCTGAGACTTCCTCTTTGATACTTGGTGAACCAGGGAAATGTTGTCAAGTACACTGTATGCAGTGTTTGGCTTGCAGCTTGGTAATCGAAGCGGGGGGGGGGGGGACATCCTCAAGAGAACCTTCACCATTCAGAGCAGATGCACTGCAACGTACTGGAGGCAGCTGCTGAACATGCCCTCAACAGTCCAGAGGTGGAATTTGCTGAAGATTTCATACAGTTGCTGCTGAGCCATCCTCAATATCTGTCGGACATTTTGGATCCTCTGTTTGAAATTTCTCATCCTGGATTAAAACAAAACAAAAATGTTGTGAGTACATAATTTTGGTCACTTTGAGGAAGAATGTAACTTAGTCAAACCTCACTGCGCAGCTTGATGGTGACTCTGACTTAGAGCAACAGGTTGATCTTCAGCTGCTCCTGATGAAGATTCTTGATATCTGAAGATGGGCTTCTGGATGCAGCAGTCACCTGCAGGATCGTCCATGCTGGGGCTAGTTGATTACCATGGCAGATTTTTGCTATGTAACAGACAAAATCTAAAAAATAATTATGGTCATTAAACTGAAATATGGAACATAATTCATCGGATATATTGTGGTTATTTTTTGCCAAGTACTGTTATTCTCCCCCCGCAAGTGAGAAAGGTTAGCTAGCCTTAAGCTATTGCTATCAAACAAAGGCACTTTGACAGATCGGAGCTATTGCTAATCGCTAACTAGCATACCCATCCTACCACACTGACGCCTTCTCCATTGCAAAAATAAACATATGGTTCATAGATACAGTGGAAGAGCACACCGCTTTTCATTTTTGTCAGTAGAAAACGACTTACCTGAAGCAGAAGTGTCCTCCTCGTTTCAGCCCAGAGACGCGATGGTGCGCTGCTCATGCCTTAGCACAGGGGTTCCCAAAGTGGGGGTCGCGGAATGATTTCCATAAATCCAAAAAATTTTTTTTTTCAAAAATAAAAATTCAGCCATAGTTGTAAAAAATGTGAAACATGGTAGTTAAAATTCAAATAAAACTACAGATTTTCCTCCTGAGGTGATTACGACAGATTACGATAGCATCATTTGTAGGTGACTTTACGGCCGGTTGCACTGTTGATATTTACGCCACTGCTCAACACACAGTAAACATCACAAAGCGGACCAGTAGATTTTCTCTGAACTAGCTCATTGATGATTTTTCAAAATGAAACGTTGGTTAATACCGAGCAAAGAAAAGACAGAGAGGCCAGTGGAGAGGGCAGAGAGGCCAGCGGAGAGGGCAGAGAGGCCAGCGGAGAGGGTAGCAGAGGAGAGCGGATCCTGGCCATCGACCTCTGGCGCGGGAAGAGGTGCCCGCCATAAGGGGGTCCATAAGCAGTCAGATCAGCCTTCCTCCAAGTGTCGCAAATATCGAGAGGAATATTTACAATATGGATTCACATGCGTCGTTATCGACGAAATACAACATCCCCAATGTGTAGTGTGTACAGAGGTGCTTGCACATGAGAGCCTAAAGCCCGTAAAAATGCTCAGACACATGAAAACTAAGCACCCCTCTCTTGCCGCTAACCGCTAGATTTCTTTAGCAGAAAGGAGAAAGAGTTGCAAGGCCAAAAGAAAATCCTAATTAACCAAACAACAATCCCAACCAAAGCTCAAAGGGCTTCATATGAGGTGGCATATTTAATTGCACAGGCAAAAAAGCCACACACAATTGGGGAAACACTAATAAAACCAGCTGCCATCGCTATGAGTCGCGCAATGCATGGGCATAAACTGGCCCGTGAGCTGGAATCAGTGCCGCTGTCTGACGGGACCATTTCCCGGCCCATCAGCGATATGGCCCAGGACATAAAGAGTCAGCTGATTGACAGTGAAGAAAGGGACATATGCTTTACAGTTAGACGAATCCACGGATCTATCAAACTGTGCCCAGCTGCTTGTTTTCGTTAGATATAGTTTTGATGGAAAACTTAACGAGGACCTGCTATTTTGCGCCCCGCTGGAGGGAACATGCACAGGCGAGGACATTTTCACAAAACTTGACAACAAACTGAAAGAAGAGGGACTGTCTTGGGATGAATGCATAGGTGTGTGTACAGACGGTGCTGCAGCAATGCTGGGGAAAAAGAAAGGACTTAAAGCAAGAGTCTTACAAGTGGCGCCCCACATAAAATTCACCCACTGTATTATCCACAGAGAAGCTCTTGCGAGTAAAGCGCTCGGCCCAGAGCTGAAAAGTGTTCTTGAGATGGCAATAAAAATTGTCAACCACATTAAATCGCGTCCACTCAACACCAGGCTGTTTGCCACTCTCTGCAACGAGCTGGGATCGCAGCATGAGAGCCTGCTGTTCCACACAGAAGTCAGATGGCTTTCGCGGGGAAATGTTCTCAGCCGACTGTTTGAGCTGCGGGACGAGGTGCGCTTATTTCTGATGGAGCATGGGTCCCAACTCGCTGACCACCTGACTGATCCTGACTGGTTAACAAGGCTAGCGTATCTGTCTTGCATTTTTGACAGACTGAATGGTCTTAACCTGTCATTGCAAGGTGAAAACACAAATATCATGTCAATGAGTGATAAAATCCGCGCATTCAAGAGAAAAGTGGATCGCTGGACTGCACGAGTTGAAATGGGCAGGTTTGACATGTTTAATGAGCTGGACGAATTCATGGAAGAAAATGATCTGAATGTTCACATTGGGAAGACGTCCATAACTACCCACCTTCAAGCCCTCCTGGAATACTTTGACAAGTATTTCCCTGAGGAAACGGCTCCGGAACAATATGACTGGATAAAATCACCATTCACTGTGACCACCGCAAGTCATCTGTCAGCCGGCATGGAGGACGCACTGATTGAGCTGTCATGTGACCGCACTTTAAAGACAGATTTTAATTCCAAGACGCTTGCTGAGTTCTGGATTTCAGTCGAGAGGGAATATCCACAGCTGTCCAAGGCCGCGATGGACGTACTGACGCCGTTTGGCTCCACATACCTGTGCGAAAAAACTTTCTCTGCACTGACATATATTAAAATAATACAGATCACGTCTAAATGTGGAGGATGATCTCCGTGTGGCCGTCTCTACAATTAAACCGAGAATGGACTTGCTGTGTTCCGCGCATAGCGTGCATCCATCTCATTAGATGAGATTAACGCTGGAACAGCAACAATGTACATATGTTTACAACAGTTTATGGATATTACCCTGAATGAGATATTCTTATGTTCAAATGGAAATGAAAGTAATGTTTCAAAGTTAACTTTGCACATGACAGCAATACTGTGCGCTCATGTTAGGCTACTTATTATTTTGGCTGATGTATTCAGGCTGCTCTGTTCTTTTGTGTTGTCGTTAAGCCCGTGTTTGGATAAGCCTAGTGCGTATGGCCTGTGCGCACATTTTATTTAATTATTTCAGTTACATCCGGGGATAGTGGGGGTCGCCAGTCTCAAGCACCATTATCAGAATCAGAATCAGAATCAGAATGGGTTCACAAACTAGGAATTTTCTCGGTGCAAACGTGCGACATAGAACATATAACACAGTTAAGATAAAAATAAGCTAAAAAACTTTAAAACTATAAGGCTATTAAGGGCATGCGTGAAAAATATTAAATAAATAAGATAAAATAAAGTGACATATGACATATAGACAACAACAATTTGACATTGAACAACAGCGTGATTGTATTAACAGATGTAGGCATATAAAGTGATAAAGTGATAAAGTGATTTAGTGATAAGTGATAGCAGCGGGTCGAAGTGTGGACACACCACACAGTGCAGTGCAGATACATCCATGAGTCTGTAACTAGGTTATTGGGTCTTATTATTGTTCATGAGTCTGATGGCGGAGGGAAAAAAACTGTTCAAGTGGCGGGAGGTATGGGTCTTGATAGACCGTAGCCTTCTGCCCGAGGCTTGTACCATTGGCTGCAAAAGCATCCATTTTAATGCTTAAAAAGCGGAGTTTCATTCTGTTAATATGGCGTGGAAAGCGCCGCAGGAAAGTGGCAAGCATGACCATATTGGCGGAAGGTTATTATATTAGATCCATGGGCGGAAGCCACACAGGTAGGCCATTTGTGGCCATGGGACCTTTATTGTGGCGGGGTGCCACTTCCGGATTGACTTCTCTCACTTCCGTTTGCCTATTCTCTCCACTCGCACCAGTGTTCTCGTCGTAGCACATATAAGTCAAACAAACTACTTCGTAAGTGGAAAAGATTATTGTGCATAACAGGAGTTATATAGTCTGTGAAGAGTTATACAGTCTGAGAAGAGTTATACGGTCTGAGATGAGATATACGGTCTGAGAGGAGATATACAGTCTGAGAGGAGATATACGGTCTGAGAGGAGATATACGGTCTGAGAGGAGATATACGGTCTGAGAGGAGTTATACGGTCTGAGAGGAGATATACGGTCTGAGAGGAGATATACGGTCTGAGAGGAGTTATACGGTCTGAGAGGAGTTATACGGTCTGAGAGGAGATATACGGTCTGAGAGGAATATACGGTCTGAGAGGAGATATACGGTCTGAGAGGAGTTATACGGTCTGAGAGGAGATATACGGTCTGAGAGGAGATATACGGTCTGAGAGGAGATATACGGTCTGAGAGGAGTTATACGTCTGAAGAGATTATAGGTCTGAGAGGAATATACGGTCTGAGAGGAGATATACGGTCTGAGAGGAGATATACCTGAGGAATATGTCTGAGAGGAGATTACGGTCTGAGAGGAGATATACGGTCTGAGAGGAGATATACGGTCTGAGAGGAGATATACGGTCTGAGAGGAGATATACGGTCTGAGAGGAGTATACGGTCTGAGAGGAGTTATACGGTCTGAGAGGAGATATACGGTCTGAGAGGAGATATACGGTCTGAGAGGAATATACGGTCTGAGAGGAGATATACGGTCTGAGAGGAGATATAGTGTCTGAGAGGAGATATACGGTCTGAGAGGAGTTATACGGTCTGAGAGGAGATATACGGTCTGAGAGGAGATATACGGTCTGAGAGGAGATATACGGTCTGAGAGGAGATATACGGTCTGAGAGGAGATATACGTCTGAGAGGAGTATACGGTCTGAGAGGAGATATACGGTCTGAGAGGAGATATACGGTCTGAGAGGAGATATACGGTCTGAGAGGAGATATACGGTCTGAGAGGAGATATACGGTCTGAGAGGAGATATACGGTCTGAAGGTTATACGTCTAGAGAGAGTATACGGTCTGAGAGGAGATATACGGCTGGAGGGTATCGGTCTGAGAGGAGATACGGTTGAGAGAGATATACGTCTGAGAGGAATATACGGTCTGAGAGGAGATATACGGTCTGGGGGGAGATAAGGTCTGAGAGGAGATAACGGTCTGAGAGGAGTATACGTCTGAGGAATCGTCTGAGAGAGATATAGTCTGAGAGAGAATACGTTGAAGGAGATATACGTCTGGGGATTATAAGTTGAGGGGAATACTGTGAGAGAGATGTACTCTGCGAGAGAGCAGATATACAGTGTGTACAGGAGTTATACAAGTGTGAGGGAGAGATGTAGTGTCTATAGAGAGAAATAGTGAGTATATATTAGGTTTAGGATTATGTCCATACGGCACTCTACAGGCAAAATGTGTGTACTCCATTTGATTTTTGAATTTGGCGCCATTGTAGGCGTGAAATCTGATGTCAGAGGCAAAATCTGAAGTCACTTTCTCTGCAGCACAAACACTCCAATGAAACGCTCCCACACACGGCCCTGGGCCCGCCTCCTGCAGTGAGGAGGGAGCGGGGAGGGAGAGGGCTGTTTACCTGTAAGGTGACCAGGCCTGTCAATCACAGACTCATAATTTTTTTACAGGTTAACAGCGAGTTGACGACGGACAGCTTACCTTCCAAGAGGGAAGTTCTGATGATGGTTTCTATTTTCCGCTGTTTCTCTCGTAAATCCCAACAAAGTTAGAGCAGTCTCCCTGTCGGCCACAGGCCATAGAGTCTGTGCCACTGCAGAAGGGTAAAGAGCCTATGTTTCCTCTGCGGTGCGCATAACTTCATCATAGAAATGTAATGAAAATGCGTTTCAAGCGTCTCAGTGTGCGTTGGCTTTAATGGTTTATCCAAAGCGCAGTGCATGAACTAAGGATGTTTTGACAAGTTTTGAATTGACCTGCACCAGGAGATAACAGTGGGTTTGAGTGTAGTTCAGCTGTAAGTCCAGTTGGTCAGTGCGGGGCAAAAGGTGCACGCAGCGTGGGATCGAGTCTGCATCATCCCGGTGTTCACTGGTGCTGATGGGTAAAGGCTGCGCTCGTGTCCTTGTGCGTCTAACACGCTGTTGTCTCCTCTTGTCTTGCCCGTAATACTTGGGACTCCTGCCACAACTGTCCCATGCAAGAGACTTTTTTCTTTAGCAGGCCATATTGTGCAGAAGAGGAGATCTAGTTGTCACCAGAAAATGTGAACAAGCTGGTCTGCCTGAGTGACTGGTGGAAGAAGGAGAATAGAGCTGGCACTGATTGACACAAAGCTACTAACAGTAAACAGTTCATCATGACTCTTATATAGGCTTACAGTTCAAATTCATGTTTAACTGAATAAACAATTAGTAAACACAAGTGCAACTTATTGAACATGATTTATTTTCATCATCAATTATCATAGTAGAACAGCTTTCTGAAGCAGTTTGTGATGCATTGTGGAAACAGGAGATGAGCCCCTGGTCTAATGCGCCACCTAGCTTGAGAAACCCTTTCTCAAAGACTTACTTTTAGTCATTATTTGAGTAGCACACATAATCTGAAAGCCTTCGGCAGAATTCAAATGAGTCATTTTAATCTAGATTAATCTAGATTTTCCAAGATTACTGTGAGATTAATCTAGATTAAAAAAAATAATCAATGCCCACCAATTCTCTTAAGTATTAAATGCATATCTTGGCTCCACGAACGCCGTTGTAACCTCAGCCTCCCTTTTTGGGCATGCGTTAGACAGAACAACGTCAAACATGACTTTGATGATTTCTGGTTGGGGATGGAGGCTATGAGGAAGGTAATGGGCCTGTCCATCTCCCAACGTCCAATAAGAGAACGCCAAATCTTTGAAGACAGCCCGGAGCACTTTGTCTCGCTGCAGGGAGTACCAGTCACTGTTGTCAGGCTCTCATACAGTGTCAAGTCCTTCATGTTTGCAGTTCGGATGATGACTTTAGTCTCTGGAGCTCTGTTTGCAACTGCTGCACTGCCCTGCGAATGGTCATGAGGCGTTGATAGTAGACCTCCAAGGGGAAAGTGCTGAAGTGAGACCAGACACCTATCAGTACCACTGTGTTTGGTCCACCGTCAGTCCGTCCAGCTCATTGGCCACGTATCGCAGCTGGGACACAGGAACACCAAAGCGAATGGGAGGGCCATGGCAGCGATATGTCACCATAATGTCATTTGTGTGATCGACAGCCAAGAACGGACCACTCTGAGGTGAGCTATGCTTGTCAAACGTCAGTAAATCTGAAAGACAAAGACCCATAAAATCATGGAATAGTGTTGATGCCAAGCCTTGAGACGACCTTCTGAAAATCATAATTATCTTATAATTTTTTAATCAACCAATTCCTGTTCTCTTAAAACATAGTTTGCCGCTTGAGTTCAAGAAACTTACTGTCCATATAAAATATCGGTCAAAGTTTGGAAACACTTTTTATTTTGGCTTTTCTTTATTTTCAACACCATTTAGATGTGCGGTTTTCATTGAAGGCATTACATTTACATAATTCCATATGTGTTCATTCATAAATGAAACCTTACGTAAGAATCTACAATGTAAATAGGTTGAAATAAAAGAAATCCAAAACATAAAAAAGCGTTTCCAAATGTTTGTGGCTACTTCTTCCTCACAGTGAAATCCAGCCCAAAATAATTTTCCAATGTGCAGAGAGCAAATCGTATCCATTTTCGCTTGATAACTGCATAGGAAGAGTCACTTACCCAGGGAAGAAACCCAAGAGAACCTTAACCTGTTATGTCGCGGTGAAAAGAGTGAAATCAGATGATACTGTCATATGTTTAGATCTTGTAGAAAAGTTCTTAAAAACATTCCCACCAATTTGCTTCCTTGAAATATTGCTAATAATAATATTCTATTGCCTATTAATTATTTCAAAATCATGAATAAATAGGCTGATTACATGTGAACAGTACTGTAAAGTAAATGATAATTTCTCTGTATTTTCTTCTTTGTAACATCACAATATTTTTCCTCACAATAATCGTGCCACAAAAATTTAGAATAGTGACAACCGTAATGGGAACAATTGAAAGGTGCCTCAGTGGTTCCTAAAAAGTTATTACTATACTTTGGATGCCTGTATAGCTCCTGAGACAGTAGAACAGCTCGTGGATGTAACACAAATATATCCTAATCTAAAAAACAAACAAAATAGTTATGATTTTTTTTCTTTTTACATAAATAAGTAAGTATGTAGTACTTACTTATCCTTTTACTGTATCTCACTGCTTAGTGTACACAGTATGTGCAGGATAAGTGAGTGTGAAAGAAAAAACTTTTACTTGGTAGTGTTTTGTGATGTGTTGGTAGAACTGTCTGATGGTAGAGTCTCCAAACAGATACAGCTGTTTCCCCTTTAGACAGGCGTAATGACTGGGGCGTTGTTAAACTGTTGAACTGTGGGGCTCCCTATTGGTCGCCATTGGTGCCATAATAATATCCAGAAGGTCCAGGCTTAATCTTCTTGTCTCACCTGTTCATCAGAAAAGATTATTATTGGTCAAGTACTACATTAACAGCCACTAAACCTAAATAATATCACAATTTGCCGTCATGTTGTTGCACATTGCTCCGCTACCAGCTCCTACCACATTAATGAAATATGATACTTACAGGGGTAGGAACTTCTTGGAACAACTCAACCTCACCATGACACACCAACCCACCATCATCGACAACATTAGAAACCGTTGAGGATTTCGAATATCTGGGACTCACAATCAACAATAAATTCCATTTGATAAGCACACATTGGATATTAATAAAAGATGCAACCAAGACTCTCCTTAATTCTGAATTTAAAGGAGTTCATGCCTCACAACATCTTCTGTCAATTCTGTACAAAAGCATCAGCCTGCCCTATTGTTTCACGCTTACAATCAACAACCGGAACATGTTCTCCTATGGACTTTTAAAATAACATTTGTTGCCCCTTTGTAAGTATTGAACACAGGCTTGTCATTCTGATCTCCACGTGTTTGTCTTAACATGTGCAACATCATCCTTATTTTATCCTTTACTATTTTCTCCGTATTCTAGATAATGGAGCTGGCTCCTAAAACCCAGCCAAATTGCTAATATGAACGAGCTTCAGTCCATTCTTAATTTATGCTCAAGACAAATTATACATTTTTACCTGCTTTTGGCAAAATGATGGATGAGTTTTCCACGGCCATAATAGAGACTTCATGCTGATGCCCCTGATAAAACAAACGCAACACTTGAGTTGGCAGTTCTTATATGGTTTGTACAAATACATAAAAAGACAACAACAAAAGAATCCTTAAAGTTTATATGACAGATTAGATTTTTTTTTTTTTGTGCTAAAAATAGTTAACACAATTAAGATTTAGCTCAATATTTTTGCTGGTTTTCCTAAGTTTGACATTTTTGTGATGTTTATTATTTCCTCCTTATTGCCATTGCTGCCAAATAACATCTTTACGTTATAGGAAATGTGTCCTGCATTTGACCCATCCTTCTATGCTGCTGAGGCTTAAGGAGCAGTGAGAAACCACAGTGCAGTGCCCGGGGACCCTTCTCCAGATGTTGAGCCATGCAGGCTGATGGTCAGAATCACCTTCCTGGAGGATTCACCTATTCACTCTCTCACAGTTGTACTATTACAGGCCTAAAGGCTTTAACTGGGCTGCAGCAGGAGCCTGGGCTGCTGTTTTAGACATAAAGTTACACAAACGTTTTTTGTCATGTAAATCGATCAAATAATGACGGTGTTGAAATCAGAAAGAACTATCACATTGCGCTTTGCATTCAGTGCGCTGAAGCATGGAGATATTGGATATTTTGATTTGATTTTTACATAAGGGTTGTTAAGTTGAACACCCCGGCTATTAGGCTGGCGCTCAACCTCAGAGACCTTTGAGTGAGCTGTACAAGGAGAGGACACTGACTAAAGCTCAAGCTATTGCCTCTGACTTCAGTTTGAGCTTCTAAACTCTAGGAGGCGATAGAGAGTTCCACTGGCTAAAAAGGCTGTGTTTAAGAAATCTTTTATCCCTTGCTTGTGCTGTGGAATATTGAAAGAAGCGGCGACCTGAACACAATCGCCACAGAATGGACTGAACTGTTCTGTAATATTGTTTCTGTTTTATTTTCTATGTTATTTTTCCAATGTATTTTTCTACTGGGCATGTTTGTATTGTCCTAGTCTTGTGTTTTTATTTGTCGTCGAGCCAAAGCTGAATTTCTATCTTGGTAGACAATAAGGTTTAAGGACCTCTTGCGTATCCTAGAGTCGAGCACACTTGGCCTCACGGTGAGCGGTGTCATTCACACGGGCAGAGAGCACGGAGAAGCGGCTGCAGCTTCTGCCTCTGTTTCCCTATGGTGAAGCCGTTCGTTAACATATTATCTTGGGAAAACACGTGCAGTGTGTAAGAGCTCTAACGTTGATCGCACCGCTCTGTCGCATGAACCGCTCACGCAGCGAATTATTCACACATGTGCACACCGGGTCACAAATTAAATTTCATCAAGGCCCGAATTGAAAATAAAATTATCAAGCAAAGGTCCGGAACATATGGGGTTAATTCACGGTTATATGAGGATTTTTAATCCTTTGCTTTAAAAATATATGTTGGCTCCTAAATAGCAAAGCATATAGCCTCTATTATACACAATGTGCACATAATGATAGTGATGTGTCTCGTCTTTGCTCAGTTCAACACACTGAGCCCTGCTTAGTCTTGGGCCTTGGGCTATTTAATTGGTCATTGGCTATTGGTAACAACGTAAGGCCGTGTGCCTTTTATTTCCTTGCCCATTAGATTGCCTAGATGACAGCTGATGCTTATCAGATAAGAGGCTGGAATCTCCTCCTGTCCATTGGCCAGGGCTGCTCAGCTGCAGCAAATTTCTGTTGTTCCTTTTGGTCAGTTGTATTCTATTAGTCAAACCGTTTTCCCCTTTTGTAAAGAAATTCATGTTACCTTTAAAATGACAATAATAACCACGTCTCGATTCCACACCTGGAAACATCTACACAGTCATTGTGCCAACTCCTGGACCCATAGCACGGTACACATACACAAACACACAAAAAGTTAATCATACTTTTGGAAGAGAGTTTCTTCTTCCTTGCTGATTCTCCGGCTGAATCCACCAAAAGTGTGGCTGACTCGGGTGTTACAGTCCAGTCCACTGGGTTTGTAGCAGAACCACTGCTCCCCAGTGTTCAGGTCAGTGAAGTTACATAGAGAGCCTTGTCTGGATCCAGACACACGTTACAAATGCTTTTCTTAGTGACGCCTCTGAATCTGAAGTTACTGCTAAAGAAGATCCTCCCAGGCTGCTCCTCTGTCAGACGCTTTAATACTGTGATGGACTCACTCGTGTGCACCAGCATCACCTGTAAAGTAATCACTTAGGTTGAAGACTTTTTTGCATCCACATGGCACAGCAGTGGGTAATTCAGCCTACAGGCAGGTAGTGAAGCAGGCTTCGAAGTTTGTTTGGAGCTAAAGAGTGCTTGCAAAATAAACCGTTGTGTTGAACCAAGAGATTATGTGGCCAAAGCCTCGGTTTATGGAAATTATGAACTCATGGGATTATGTGAGCCTAAAACCTTAAATGTATTTCTCATAACCTCCAAACGTTTGCACAGATCATATTTCACTTAGGCATTGAAAAAAGAACAAGAAATTAATTAATTGTCTTCAAATCATAAGCAGATGACTGTATCGAGCGAGGCTTCTGCTTTACTCTATTTGCTCCCACTGTAGGTTCATTTTGCCCATCACTCCGGTCAGGAGGCTGAATTATCTGCTGATACAGTATAAAGACATGCTGCAAAACTTCAATAGCCCTAGTTCATGATAATGAATCACTCTCTCACCTCTACGTCTGCCATGCCATACCACAGCAGAGGAAACACTGCGGTGAACGTCCCATTGAGATGGTCCTGCACCTGTCCTACCACACCCGCGCCCAGCTCCCGGTTGTGGAGTCTGGAGATGAGAAAGTCCCCTCCACTCTTCTTTGGGTTTCCATTGTAATCTCTCAACTGGATGGTCACAGTCAGCTCATCCCCCACTCGCCAACCTCCACTACGAGGCACAATGGTGAAGGAACTTTTGGCTCCGCTAGTCGTCAGATTCAGTGAAAATGGTTTGGATAAAGGCGGAGTGTCAGGCCATGTTATAGAGTCCAAAGGTCTGGGTCCTTCTTTATTGTTTTTGGGAGAGAGGTACAAATAACTGCACTGCTGGACATCAGGTTCAGACCGGTTTGGTAACGTCTTAAAGCATGCAGGAACTGTTTTATACCAAATGAAGTTATGGGCCTGTATTCAGAAGAAGAAGAAGAAAAGAATCACTATCTTCTGCTTATTTACTCTCCTTTCTACTGTGGGCTAAAGACAGTGTTATAGATAGGAATCTCCAAAAAAGTAATGGGGTACTCCTGACCTATAGAATTCCTACCAATCATGTGAGGCTTCTTTTAGCTACTATGGCCCCCAACTGTGGAACAGTCTACCTGAGGTCCTGAGGCCCGCCCATATATATAAAGGTATCTTAAATATAATGCAGCTTTTAGTTAACTGTTTTTATGTATTCATATATTTATTTAATTTAATTTTTTTTTTTGTTATTTATTATTAATAGTCTAAATTTTTAGGACAGCCTGTTGCTAACTGTTTTGTTGTGGCGGTTGGAGTCCTTTTTTGCCTCTTTACTGCTGCTCTCGTCTCTATCCTCAAAGTTTGTGCTGCGTCCATACCCTTGGACAGATTTACACTCCGTGGTGACGGGTAAGGTGTCTTAACCCAGTGGTTTCTGAACTTCACTCCTATAGAATTCTTTGCATTGGACGTCGAAGTGCTCCTAAGGTGTTATTGCGCCTTACAATATAGTACCCCTTTTAATCCACTTAGAAAATCGACATGTATAATTTTGTGTAACTAGACTTGGATCGTGTAACGTAACCGTATTTAAATACAGAAAACGTGGAAGAGCTTGGTCGTTTCTAACTTTGGGCCCATAGAGGAGAGGAGGAAAGGCTGAATGCTAACAACATCTTTTGTCTTTTTGCGTGACTGAGTGACCAGACAGACGCACCAACTCGTCTAAGCTCAGGTTAGAACATATCTCAAATGAAAAAAAAAAACAGTGGCCTATTCCTTCAGGCTTCAACCATGTTCCATATTCTGTTTTAAAATCTCCTGAATGTGTTATTGTTCTAACTGTGGTACTAGGGGGGAAAAAACTCATAAATGTTGTACATTTTTCCTCCAACTCAATGCTTCTTTTTTGCTAATCTTGTTAAAAAAACACATTTTAGCATGAACAATTATTTAAACATAAAGCTTAGAGGCCTGTAGGTCAGAGTGACTGAGTTTGACTTTTAAATCCGTATGACCCGCATGTCAATAGTGAGGTCTGTCCACGCTCTCGTTTGCCAATCAGAGGCCAGCAGTCTGTTCACGTCACATTAGTCATGGGCTAGCGTGCTTTGGCCACAGCCAGAGGTCAGTCCCAAAGCGTACCCCTGGTGAGACCGGTTTGGCGCTGGCCTCCGCTGTGGAAAAGCTTAACAAACCAAGTTGACCAGGCATTGGGCTGAGTCATGCCTTCCTGTGGAAAAGTGACTAAAACTATTCCACATAGCATGACTCGACCACGCACGCTACAATCTACGTGCATTTATCGACTCTACTCCGCGCACGCGTCTGTTTCCACCACACACACACCCGCATTTGTTGTGGGCGGAACCCCCACGAGGAGCAGCACGCTGTACAGATCGTCATTAAATGTTTGTTAACATTATGTGGACAAATGCTGCCTTCTGCTGGGGGTTATGGAATCATTCAGCGGTGCCAAGCTAAACCACTAAATACGAACCATGAAGTTAGGCTACATGCAAATGTTATGCTAACACCGGCTAAAATTGCGCTAACAGTGGCTACATGCTAATATCGGCAAATCCCCTTTGAGAACAGCGGTATGTGTGAAATATTAATCCATATGACCTGCGTGTCACTAGGGCTGTTCACTCTTCCGTTTGCCTATCAGCAGCCAGCATTCTGTTCACGTTCACATTGGTACGACTCAGCACGCTTTGGCCACAGTCAGAAGCCGGTCCCAAAATCTATACCTGGTCAGACCAGTTTGACCCTGGCCTCTGCTATAGAAAAGCTCGCCAAACTGGGTTGACAAGGCATTTGGCTGAGTCGCGCCTGCTTGTGGAACAAGGCCTTTAGAGATCTTCAGAGCCGGGCCTGGACTCGTCCCCACACTACTAAGACGAGCAGTGTTTACAAGCGCAGCAACTTCACCGACTACGCCATCTGAGCGCACTTGTACAAAAACACTACAAAAACATGTAGAAAGGTTTGTAAAGCCCTGTGGTTCGACCAAGGTTCAACACAGACTTCCCTAGTGAAGTGTTTTGAAACAATCGCATTTCATGAATCACTTCAGCTTTTAAATCGTGTTTCGGAGCAGTGTTTCGAAACGCATGCGCATTTGGACTTCGAAACAGTGCCGAATCGCTGGTTCAAGGCGGCCATCCCTAATATTTTCCTATATCCATGTTTATACCAGTTTGACTATGTTTAGACCAGATCTTATGATTGCTGTTACTTTGTTCACACATTATGTTGAACTTTATGTGATTACTAATTATTTAATCTCCTCTGTTTAGAAATGAAACCATGCTTTCATGCGTTAAAGGGATATTTCAGGATTTTGACATTGGATAACTAGGAAAATGAGGCCAAGAGTGTTGTTGATGTCTGGAGATATTTTTTTCTTAAGTTCATGCAGTTCTTATAGTTGAAGAGTCTAGTGGCGCTAGGCTAGGGCAAGGCTAAAGCATTTCTATGGTAACAGTTAGCCTGCATTAAAAACAGTCTGACCCACTCCACAGTGCACCTGAGGTAAATCACTTATAACGCCAGACTAATGATATAAATGTCTGTGTCGATAGAATAATTATAACCATTTTGCTTTTAAAATAATTTATATTTGAGCAGAATCAGCTTTGTGGCTGTAAGCTAACGCAGCGGCGGAGTGATCTGCGAGAAAATAGTCCCTCAAAATGCGGTAATTCATGTGATACAAGGTCAGTTGTATTTCAAAAATTATTCTATTAACACAGACATTTATGAGAGTAGTCTGGTGTTATAAGTGATTTGCCTCAGGTGCACTGTGGAGTGGGTCAGACTGTTTTTAATGCAGGCTAACTGATACCATAGAAATGCTTTAGACTTACCCTAGCTCTACTAGACTCTTCAAATATAAGAACTGCATGAATTTAAGAAAAAAATATCTCCAGACATCAACAACACTCTGGATAACTAGGAAATGAGGCCCAATGTCAAAATCCTGAAATATCCATTTAAGGCAAAAGATAAAAACGAACAAAAAGTGGGGAAACTAAGTTAATGGATTAGTTTATGTCCGTAGAATTCATGATTTCATGCTGTTTTTGAGGCGCAATAAACCTGCCGCTTCTTCCCTTAATGCGCGCACAGGGAGTGGACTGCGCTGCTGCTGCTCCTGTCTAATATTATTCCTAGTCTCATGTGATTATTCCTATAGTCAAATTAAGCTGTTTTCAGTGCGCTCCTCTTTTCTCTGTTTATTTGGTGTTGGTGATTGTCTGTTGGATGCAATTTTTTATTTTATTTTTTTTGTCACCCAAGGTGGTGGAATGCCATTACGGAAAGTTCTGGCCCACTTTAACCCTGGTCTTAACAGAGGCGTTTGGTGCCTTAATCAGGCAGTTACTTCTGCTGATCCGGGACAAGGATCATTTTCGGGACAGCTTGGGCTAGATTCAGGATCCGGGACAAAAGCCTTGATTTCAGGACTGTCCTTAATTTTGGTCACCCTAATTTCCTCCTTTTCCTCCTTTCCAGCCCTTGCATGCAGCATTTTAGAAAGGTAATTCAAATGTTCCTAATGTGAATACAGGCTGTGCTCTTTTCGGGGCAGTGGGTCCTACAGCTCAGCAGCGACCAAATAAAAGCATGAATAAATATATCGGCATTTTATTGGCCAATGGCCAATACCCAATATTGTAAAATAACCATATATATTGACCTGTGTAAACCATTGTAGGACTTCTCTTTGCCTGTTTGTTTTGTGTTCTCTTTACCTTAATGTTTATGAGAAAAAGATGAAAACTGTTGTGAGCAGCAGAATAAGGATGACACATTTCTTCTTTTTGCGTTTTGTGATGTTTAAATCTTTCAGCTTCATGCTGGTGCTTTAGCCCCTGCCACAAAAGAACAGAAATAAATAAATCATCACACATATGAAAGAACAAACAAACAAAAAAACAAGATTTGTTGCAGGTTCCCCTCACTTGTTTAACTGATTAGATTGGGCATCTGAAATATGCTGTATCATCAAAAATGTCCTTAATTTGCACATGATTAGAAAGCTGTAAATGTCTATCATACAGCCTGCTCTGCCTTATACTGATCCATTATTTCTTGATTCCCAAAGACATTGAATGAATTGTTAAGTTGTATCAGTATGTATTGGGTGAAGTGGTGTAAAGCCAAGAGACCAATGTGCAGAGCTGAACTGTCATCTTTGACACATATTAACTTTAACATCACTTAGCCTGGATCACCCTCATATAATAACTGAACACAATCTAAACAAAGTTACTTTTCTTTTATTTATTAGTAATTCTTTCTCTTTATACAAGGCTTAGTGCTGACTGTTTCATAAGATTTTCTATTATTTTATTATTTTACAAAGGATTTTTTGGCCTATAGGCTTTATTAGACCAGACTGCTCAGGACGAAAGGGAGTGAAGAGCGGGGAGAGACGTTCCGCAAACTAGAGTGGAGACTTGAACACACAATGCAGAGGAGCACAGTGTTCTGCCACATTTACAGCTGCCTTAACCCCGATATCAATTGTCCAAGAGTTTTGACATGAGAGCGAATAGCAAAAGCAGGATACAGTGGCTACAGGCCAGTGGATAAACAGTCCCCAACGGAACAATATAGGTATAAAAGATATGAAGTGTTATTAAACCATAAACATGAAACAAACAGCGGTGAAGTGGGACAGGTCATGTGGGACATCGAGGGACATGTGAAATTCAAACTTGGATTACATGAAGATCTGTATTAAAGTGTTTCCTTTGCTATTTTGGCCCAACAGTCACACTTATAGATAGTTCACACAATATTCTAATCTGGAAAGTAAGGACACAATATTGTACATTTTATGCAAAATGAATGCATTAATCTATTAGATTAAGCAGGGAAAAGGAGTAAAATACTGAAAAACTTGCAAAAGATGCAGTTGAATGGGCTTTACACCATACTTCTCATGTTTAAAAAAAATGCATTTATGCCATAAATATCAAGAAATGTAGATTTAATGCCGACTTGAGACCACTGTAATGCTTTTCAGTGACATTTAAAGCCTTCATTTTGGCACAATTGCTTTATTGACTCAAAAAGTTGGAAACACTGCAGGATAATTTGTCATTCTCTATGCAAATCTAACTTTATTGAACAAGTGGGACATTATCTAAACAGGTGGGACAGAGGACAAAGGACAATATGGCTGTGCAACCAAAATAGGCACAGGTAATCCATTTTATTAGGTTATAAAATTATATAATAAGTTGCCTAAAAGTGTTTTACAAAGCCGGAACAAAATAGGGCCTTTAAGCAGTCAGAAAATAGTAAGTGAGGGATTCAATAAACAATAGGCTACTCAAGAAAATCCAATATTGTCCAACCATCTGATAAACTGCTGTCTTTCCTCTGCAACATTAAGTACACGAAAATACCTGCAGTGAAGTACGCAAGAGCTCTCAAAGAATTGTAATATGCATAAAATGCTCGTACCTTTTCAAAATCTTTGCAATGGATCTTACTGTAAAGGTGCGTACGTGTGGCTGGCTCTGAAATTTCCATCATGTCATTTTTAAGCTCCTCCTTTAAGTCACTATCTCTCTTTGTTAGATCTCGAGGGAGACGGTTCTTTATTTCCTTAATGTTAATGTTAAATGTGGTACTGTAGCACATGTACAGCTGGTATTTGGGGTCATCTGTAAATTTAAATTTCATCTGTTTTATAATTACAGTATAATATATAGAATATAGGGTAATGCATTTAAGCCCAGATTCACTTCACCCAATCTTACTAAAGGAGAGCGAACTGCACTTATGGAACTTATGAATGACACAAATACTGTTATAAAACCTGCTGATAAGGGTGGTAGATTCTGCAACGAGGATGTTGACAAATATAGAGAAGAGATACTCTCACAGTTAGCAGATACTCGCTTTTACAGGAAATTGACAAGGAACCCAACTTCTTTCATAACTTGAAGATGCTAAAATAAATAATTGGATATCTGAATCTGATTTTGATTTTCTTTATCGCAAATTTCCCGTTTGTCCAGTGATGTATACACTGCCTAAAATTCATAAATCACTCACTGTTCCTCCTGGCCGCCCTATAGTGGCCCAAACAGATTCATTATGGTCCACTTTGCCTACTTTTGTGGATTATTTCATTAAACCTTATGTTCAGACCCTACCAGCTTATGTTAAAGACTCTACAAATGTTATTGAAAATGTTCTATTATTAATTTAACAGAGGATACTTTCCTTCTCACACTAGACATCTCTAGCCTCTATACCCATAGACCTCATGAAGGAGGTCTTGAGGCATTAAGTTTCTATTTGCAGGACCGCAGTGACAAATCCTACCACCCATCAACTTATTATAGATTTAGCTGAATTTGTTATGAAATATAATTACTTTACTTTTGAAAGTGACTTTTATCTTCAAACATCTGGCACAAGCATGGGCACGGTTTGTGCACCCAACTATTACTTCACTTCATTGTCCATCCATCCATCCATTTTCTTCCACTTGTCCGTTGCCGGGTCGTGGGGGCAGCCGCCGGTGCTGCCCAAATCACATTGCACCAGCCCCCCATGGCTCCTTCTGCAGGTGGTGGGTCCACGGAAGGACGGCCTCACGGTTCAAACCGGGCCTGTTGGTCTCTCCTAGGGGGGCTACCAGTGTAGGCAGACACTGGAGGCAATGTGGGTGAAGTGCCTTGCCCAAGGACACAACGACAATGTGCACAGTCAGGAGGCGGGATTCGAACCCACGACCTTCCGATCATGAGACGACCCGCTCTACCATCTGCGCCACTGTCGCCCCATACTGGCATAATATTATTCTAAAATCAGACCCTGAAATCTCCTCCATTTTTAAACAGTCTCCCCTTTTTGCCAATAAAAGAGATACAAATCTTAAAGATGTTTTGGTCCGTGCCAACTTCCATTCTAAACCTAAATTAGCCTCACAAACATTGTTAAGCTCTTTGCCCAATGGCAACTATCGTTGTGGCAACTGTGCTCAATGTAACAATACAGTCCAAATAAATCATTTTGTACATCCTCACACTGGAAAAAAACAATAAAAGTGTAATCACGTCAATCAACCCATGTCATTTACTATGGTGCCCTTGTGGTTTAGCTTATGTAGATAAAACTATGAGAAAACTTAAACAACGCATTAGCGAGAACAAGAGCTCCATCCGGAGGAATGATCGGGATTACCCAGTTGCCATACATTTTAATGATAACAATCATGATGTCTGTTCTCTGAGGTTCTCCAGTCAGAGGGGGAGATCAAGATAAACTCCTAAACAAACGTTGGCTCCTAAAGGCCTCAACGATGAATTTAACTTGAGCATTTTTTTGTAACCTGACTATACTGATCATTTATTGTGTACTGTGACCATGTTGTTTACATGTTAGGATGGATGCAGCTCCACCAGGTTCTTTTGTTCCACCTGTGGTCTACATCCATTGATTTATGTAATCAGAAGCACTGCTGTATATAATGTTTATATAATGTATATATGTTATCTACATTTTCTAAGGCCTGTTTGATGTGTATTAAGGGGTTGATATTTTTTTTGGCATAGTGTCCCTTTAAGAGCCTTGGGTGCCAGTCACACCCTACTTAATACTGGTCACCTGGAGCTTTTCAGCAATTTGCCTGATGAAGGTCTCCGGACCGAAACGTTGACCATATTCTAATAAACTATTTTTGCACGGTTGGCAGTGTGCAGGAAGTAATATTTTTTTATCAATGTACACACTTTTGCAACCCTGGTTATAAAATCACAATTATTTTTTGCTTCTTGCATACATTTCTCACACTTAAAATAAAAAATGCTAAACATTAAACAATTTGATGGATTTTAACCCTTTGAGTGCCAGTTAAAAAGAATATATATATGTTATATATATGATGAATAATATCTATGTGTATATATATATATATATATATATATATATATATATATATATATATATATATATATATATATATATATATATATATATGTAGCGGCCAGGATTTGCCCTGTGCAAACGTCCGCTCTGGCTGCAGTGTTTAGGCGTCTCGGACGCGTGTCTTCCTCCACAAATAGTCAGAAAATACTGTGTTCCAAGGTTTATTTGCATACCTCAAAGCCATCCATAAATACAGGTTGCTCAATAGGTTGACACGGTCAAAAGATTGCTCCATCCGAAACCACTAAATTGGTAAGAGGTCTTACGCCAAACCGGATGTGCGTCAGCGTCCGCCATGATAAGATGCGTCCGAATTGGTCTGCAAGTTAGGAAGGAGTTAGGGGAAGTGGCCTGTTTGCTAACTATCATAGCCACTTTAGCATAGGGACCTCTGATGCTAACTTACTGGCGATTAGGAGCTATGTGCCATCCCATAAGCCACTGCGGCAATCTCCCCACCCCCCTCGCCCCCACCCTCGAGTGATTCATGCGCAACCACTGTTGATTGACAGGTGCACATTTGATAAAAATAAAAATTAAAATAAGATTCTGCACAAGCCAAACTTTATAAAAGTGACAAAATACATGTTAGAGTCACCACAGCACAGTCACATGGTTTTAAAGAGCCTTCTCAGTAAGTAAGTAAGTAGTTTGTGCTTTTGTTTTAATTTAGTAGAAACTTAAGCCACATGGTTAATTTGCATACTGTAGCTTTATGAAACAGCTGTTGAGATAAAATAAAGGGAAATGTGAAGGATCATTTGGATGTTTCTCTTTCTTTCTTTTCTTTTTTTTTCCGCCTTAAATGTCTTTATTTGGACACTATGTTGTTGTTGGACAATATACAGTAGGTGGCGGTATGCGCTTTTGTTTGGCTTGCACTGAACTTTAAAGAAGAACAGCTGTTGGTGATGTCCCTTCCCCTTCCCCTGGGTAAGGACGGTCGAATTGGGCAAATGCTGCTGAAGCTCTAGTTCACTAACTGGATAGAGATCTAACAGTTGACCCCATGAAAGGTTAAGGATTAGTAGCTAGTGTTAGTACTTAGAGGCTACAATTTAATGGTTTCGGATGCAGCCGATGTTTGCCTCCACACTGCCACACCTGAGTGCCCCCTCCTCCCCCAGGGTGTAATTACATAAGCACCCTCACAGAGCGCCACGCAGTGGTAGGAGGATCAAACAGAAACAGAGTACTACAAATGGCTCCAACAATATCATTCATCACAGTTGTCTGTGCAACAGCAACCAACAGCACTTTTAAAGGCCCCCACCCCGCCCTGGGCCCTTAGTACCCTTTACCCCTCAGTCTGACGCCCCGTGTGCCAGTGCTTACTTGTTGACAAATGGGAGACCATGCATATTTTTTTCAGTTCAAACTAATGGAGTACAGGAGAGGCGTTCTTTAATTATTGAAACAGGTGTGATTATTTTAACTTGGCTCAACTTTCTCGTTATACAACCTCTGAATGACACAGCAGTGGAAACCAGCAGGGGCAGCAAAGTGTAGCCTATATACCTTGTAAATTGTACATTTTTTACAGTTTGTTGCATTATATTTAAAAATCACTAGGGATGGTGATAAAAAATAACATAAAATACTCTTAAGTATTTAAATGTGTATCTTGGCTCCACAAATGCCGTTGTAACCTCAGCCTTCCTTTTTGGGCATGTGTTAGACAGAACGATGTCAAACATGAGTTTGATGATTTCTGGTTGGGGATGGAGGCTACGAGGAAGGTAATGGGCCAGTCCCATCTCCCAAGCGTCCAATAAGAGAACGCCCGAATCTTTGAAGACAGCCCGGAGCACTTTGTCTCGCTGCAGGGAGTACCAGTCACTGTTGGTCAGGCTCTCCTGCAGTGTGAAGTCCTTCATGTTTGCAGTTCGAATGATGACTTTAGTCTCTGGAGCTCTGTTTTGCAACCGCTGCACTGCCCTGCGAATGGTCATGAGGCGTTGATAGTAGACCTCCAAGGGGAAAGTGCTGAAGTGAGACCAGACACCTATCAGTACCACTGTGTTTGGTCCACCGGTCAGTCCGTCCAGCTCATTGGCCACGTATCGCAGCTGGGACACAGGAACATTAGCGAAGCGAATGGGAGGGCCATGGCAGCGATATGTCACTATAATGTCATTTGTGTGATCGACAGCCAAGAACGGGCCACTCTGAGGTGAGCTATGCTTGTCAAACGTCAGTAAATCTGAAAGACAAAGTTTCCTGATTAAATCAAGGAACATATGGCTGACATCCACCTGAATTCATTACTTTAGTAAAAGTACAGATTTATTACAGCTCATATTACTTCAGTTAAAGTAAATGTTGCAGTCGAATTATTACTTAATTAAAGAGACTAGATGCAAGTTGGGCTGATTCCGAAACCGTGAAATTGGTAAGTGGTCTAACGCCAAACCGGATGTGCGTCAGCGTCCGCCATGATAAGTAGCTTCCGAATTGGTCTGTCAGTTACGAAGGAGTTAGGGAAAGGAGCCGGGTAATATTATTATCACTATCATTCTCAAGTATTTCTTACCTTACCTGAGGACAATTGTTCCATGTCTGTGCTGTCCCTCTCCCTGCCATCTCTCCCTCTCTGTGCTATAAATCCACCAGATCAATTACTAAAACCCAAAGTTATGACATATACTGTAGTATTATAAATATGTGAAACTGTACTTTGTTGTTCTCTCACCTGGGTTGCCTTCCTGTCATTTTTTGAAAAAGCACCTGATGTCCATGGTGGCAAGTCACTAAAAATATGCATTATTATGTTATAAATTAAGCAAGATTGTAATTAATTACAATAGATACGTTTCCACATACTGTCCATAAAACAAGGCTAATTACTTTTCTCAAGAACGAAACACAAGTAGTGGCACCTTATGATCGCAGCATCAGGAATACTAATGCTAATGCTAGTGAATGTAAACACTGTACTTGTACTTTTCTGTTTTGTGCAGCACTTTGGAACTGTTCTGTTGTTTAAATGTGCTATAGAAATAAAGTGGATTGGATTGGATTGGATTGAAACACTAGTCACGAGGGGAAAGTTAGCCATAGTAGCTTTGGGGCACGCAGTTATCGTTCGTGACAGGTTTATGATTGATTACACACAAATGACGCGTGGCCACCACTACCTACGATTTCAGAATCTGATGAGATCATGAGCATTGTGCAGAGCTGCTCTCCTCCGTCTCTCCTCTGCTCTCTGAGCCGCTGCGTCTGCGAGCCCTGCTACCGCTCCAGACAGGGCGCGAGCGGCTGGGATCAACACACACACACACGCGCGCGCGGCTAAGGTCCGACTGACAGACAAACAGGAGAAGTTCAGGGAAGGGTAATAATTACGGCGTTACGTTGCCGCTTTCGCTTCGTTGTTCTCATATTGAGCGGATATGAATGTTTTTACAGCGTGAAAAAAAAAGAAGAAAAAAAAAAACCTGTCCAAAAAAGATCCGGGGCTTTTGAAAAAACATTCGAGGCTTAAGCCCCTAAAGCCACCCCTAGCTCCGCCACTGGTTGAGAACAATGTATAATGTATCAAAAATCAAATATGCATGTTGCTTTTTACTGGGCACCCCTGCCAAGACCTTTTGTATTTTAACATTCATGCAGTATGCAGACACTGGAGGCAATGTGGGTGAAGTGTCTTGCCCAAGGACACAACGACAATGTGCACCTTCAGGAGGCGGGATTCGAACCCCTGACCTTCCGATCATGAGACGACCCGCTCTACCATCTGCGCCACTGTCGCCCCGCAACATTTTGCAATAATTATTGTTACATTGCAATATTGTGATTAATCACAAATTAAATGATGACACTAAAAAAACCAAGCCCCGATACGTCAATATCTTACAGTGTACTTAGTAGTTGAATATACAAAATAAACGTTTACTTGGTAGTGTTTTTGTGATGTGTTGGTAGTACTGTCTGATAGTAGAGTCTCCAAACAGATACAGCTGTTTCCCCTTGAGACAGGCAGTAATGACTGAGGCGTTGTTAAACTGATGAACTGTGGGGCCCCTAGTGTTCGCCATTGGTTCTTGTAGTAATATCCAGAAGGTTCAGGTCTAATCTTCTCCGTCTCACCTGTACATTGGAAAACATTAATTAGAGACATAAATACTTCATTGCAGCTTCTACACCTACGGTAGTTCAACTACTGTACCTAAATACTATCACTTCTATTAATACTGCTGTAACTACAATCAGAACTCAAATTATTGTAGCTTATCGTAGCTTGAGCTGCCAGTGGGTGGCAGAATTGGGCTTTATAAGCCATGCTGCTTTTTAGGTAAAATTACATCCACGGATCCAAAAGATCAGCGATTCTGAAGTAAAACACTTAATCTTAAATTCTAAGCGATTATTTACCGTGTATGCTTCAAAATAAAGTTGTGGTTTAAATGAGTGAAATACTCAGTTTACTATTGAGTTTAATCACATTGAAGTTCTCAAATAAAAACTCATGCTATATATAAATGTATCAATCAGTCAATCAAGTAAAACAAATACAGTTTTAATCTATACCTGCTTTTGGCAAAATTGTGACAGTCTCGTTTCCAAGGCCATAATAAGAAGTTTCATGTTGATGCCCCTGTAAAACACAGACACAGCACATAGTTTGTATCTACAACCAATATCTCATAAACAAATATTGTACATGAAAAGGCCAGGAACTCTTTCTTTGGGCAATGTTGTTTGTGATAACAACAACATTAAACATTATTATTATTTTTTTACCTAACAAGATAATAGCAATATGCAATCATTTTATCACATACATCCCATTGCAGCTACCCCTCGATCCAGAGAAGAGAGGTCAGAGCAATTTCTCTCTGTATAATAAGTACAGTTTTTGCTCTAATTCTTTGTTTGTACTTTGTTTCCGTGGTAACACAGCTGAAGAATCTGGCTTCTTTTGTTCCATGCAAAAACTATGGGAAAATTTTTGTTTGTTTAAACCTTTGTAAGGGGCGCTGTACATCTATTTTATAACAAAAGCATTGTGTTCGAGTCATCATGCTGCTAAATGTTAGTTAGATAGGGTCTATCCACATCTACTCTACGATAGGGGGGTTACGGAGCTACTGTATAATTATATTGTATTATGGTACAGATGCATGCCGTTGAGCTATTTCTGAACATATTTGATGAATAATTGTTTTTCGTACTTTTGGAAGAGAGTTTCTTCTTCCTTGTTGATTCTCTGGTTGAAGCCGCCTTTAGCGTGGCCGACTCGGGTGTTACAGCCCAGTGTACTGGGTTTGTAGCAGAACCACGGCTCACCAGTGTTGAGGTCGGTGAAGTTACACAGCGGAGCCCTGTCTGGATCTAGACACACGTTACAAGTGCTTTCGTCAATGACATGCCCAAACCTGAAGTCACTGCTAAAGAAGATCCTGCTGGGCTGCTCCTCTGTCAGACGCTTTAAAACTGTGATGGACTCACTCGTCTGCACCAGCATCACCTGTAATCAGTGTACATTAATCCACTAAGTTTGAGTATATTTTGCATTGTAGTACATTGTCTGGCACTGGGAGGCTGAGGCACAGTCGGCATTCTTGCTTCCAAGAAGGTCGTGGGTTCGAATTCCAGACCTGGCAGGACCTTTCTGTCTAGAGTTTGCATGTTCTCACTGTGTGTGCGGAGATTTCTTCTGTGCTCAAGTTTCCCCTACCTCCAAACATTGCATTACATTCAATTCAAGTTTATTTGCGCAGTACGTACATTTAAAACCACTTCAGTTGACCAAAGTGCTTCATAATAATAATCATAATAATTCATCACATAGAAATCAAATAAAAATACCAGACCAAGATACACTCAACTAGCTAGTATTGAAGGCCAGGGAGAAGAGGTGTGTTTTCAGTCTGATCTTCAAGCTGAGAGGACCTGACAGATGACCTCTCATTATTTGCCAAGAGTTTTAGGAACATCCAACTGGAGCTTATCAGCTGACCTCAAGGCTCTAGGCGGAGTGTAGTCGCAACAGCTCACTCAGATAAGGTGGGCCCAAAGAGTGCAGACGTTTAAAAACAATCAACAAAACCTTACATTTAACATGAAAGCTGACAGGGAGCCAGTGTAAGGTTCACAACTGGCCCAACCAGACCAGCGGCTCAAGACAAACTGCAATTCTGATCTATATAATACCATTGTACAAATACATCAGGCTTTTTGATTGACTTAACTTTACTTAAAAACATGAATCAATCACCATAAAACTGACTAGTCTTTATGCAATGGAATCTGTCAGTTTCTTGATTGGTTATCTGTCAACATTTTGTGCAACAACAACTACAGCCGCCAGACATTTTGTTTCTTTTACTGATCCACAGTTTAAGTCGAGCTCAGCAGATCTCACTAGGGTTTTGGTCAGGTGAGGTCGGTTGAGAATAAGGATGACACATTTCTTCTTTTTGCGTTTTGTGATGTTTAAATCTTTCAGCTTCATGCTGCTGCTTTAGCCCCTGCCACAAAAGAACATAAATAAATAAATCATCACACATATGAAAAAAAACAAGATTTGTTGCAGGTTCCCCTCACTTGTTTAACTGATTAGATTGGGCATCTGAAATATGCTGTATCATCAAAAATGTCCTTAATTTGCACATGATTAGAAAGCTGTAAATGTCTATCATACAGCCTGCTCTGCTTATACTGATCCATTATTTCTTGATTCCCAAAGACATTGAATGAATTGTTAAGTTGTATCAGTATGTATTGGGTGAAGTGGTGTAAAGCCAAGAGACCAATGTGCAGAGCTGAACTGTCATCTTTGACACATATTAACTTTAACAAACTTAGCCTGGATCACCCTCATATAATAACTGAACACAATCTAAACAAAGTTACTTTTCTTCATTTATTCGTAATTCTTTCTCTTATACAAGGCTTAGTGCTGACATAAGATTTTCTATTATTTTATTATTTTACAAAGGATTTTTGGCCTATAGGCTTTATTAGACCAGACTGCTCAGGACGAAAGGGAGTGAAGAGCGGGGAGAGACGTTCCGCAAACTAGAGTGGAGACTTGAACACACAATGCAGAGGAGCACAGTGTTCTGCCACATTTACAGCTGCCTTAACCCCGATATCAATTGTCCAAGAGTTTTGACACGAGAGCGAATAGCAAAAGCAGGATACAGTGGCTACAGGCCAGTGGATAAACAGTCCCAACGGAACAATATAGGTATAAAAAGATATGAAGTGTTATTAAACCATAAACATGAAACAAACAGCGGTGAAGTGGGACAGGTCATGTGGGACATCGAGGGACATGTGAAATTCAAACTTGGATTACATGAAGATCTGTATTAAAGTGTTTCCTTTGCTATTTTGGCCCAACAGTCACACTTATAGATAGTTCACACAATATTCTAATCTGGAAAGTAAGGACACAATATTGTACATTTTATGCAAAATGAATGCATTAATCTATTAGATTAAGCAGGGAAAAGGAGTAAAATACTGAAAAACTTGCAAAAGATGCAGTTGAATGGGCTTTACACCATACTTCTCATGTTTAAAAAAAATGCATTTATGCCATAAATATCAAGAAATGTAGATTTAATGCCGACTTGAGACCACTGTAATGCTTTTCAGTGACATTTAAAGCCTTCATTTTGGCACAATTGCTTTATTGACTCAAAAAGTTGGAAACACTGCAGGATAATTTGTCATTCTCTATGCAAATCTAACTTTATTGAACAAGTGGGACATTATCTAAACAGGTGGGACAGAGGACAAAGGACAATATGGCTGTGCAACCAAAATAGGCACAGGTAATCCATTTTATTAGGTTATAAAATTATATAATAAGTTGCCTAAAAGTGTTTTACAAAGCCGGAACAAAATAGGGCCTTTACAGCAGTCAGAAATAGTAAGTGAGGGATTCAATAAACAATAGGCTACTCAAGGAAATCCAATATTGTCCAACCATCTGATAAACTGCTGTCTTTCCTCTGCAACATTAAGTACACGAAAATACCTGCAGTGAAGTACGCAAGAGCTCTCAAAGAAATTGTAATATGCATAAAATGCTCGTACCTTTTCAAAATCTTTGCAATGGATCTTACTGTAAAGGTGCGTACGTGTGGCTGGCTCTGAAATTTTCCATCATGTCATTTTTAAGCTCCTCCTTTAAGTCACTATCTCTCTTTGTTAGATCTCGAGGGAGACGGTTCTTTATTTCCTTAATGTTAATGTTAAATGTGGTACTGTAGCACATGTACAGCTGGTATTTGGGGTCATCTGTAAATTTAAATTTCATCTGTTTTATAATTACAGTATAATATATAGAATATAGGGTAATGCATTTAAGCCCAGATTCACTTCACCCAATCTTACTAAAGGAGAGCGAACTGCACTTATGGAACTTATGAATGACACAAATACTGTTATAAAACCTGCTGATAAGGGTGGTAGATTCTGCAACGAGGATGTTGACAAATATAGAGAAGAGATACTCTCACAGTTAGCAGATACTCGCTTTTACAGGAAATTGACAAGGAACCCAACTTCTTTCATAACTTGAAGATGCTAAAATAAATAATTGGATATCTGAATCTGATTTTGATTTTCTTTATCGCAAATTTCCCGTTTGTCCAGTGATGTATACACTGCCTAAAATTCATAAATCACTCACTGTTCCTCCTGGCCGCCCTATAGTGGCCCAAACAGATTCAATATGGTCCACTTTGCCTACTTTTGTGGATTATTTCATTAAACCTTATGTTCAGACCCTACCAGCTTATGTTAAAGACTCTACAAATTTTATTGAAAAATGTTCTATTATTAATTTAACAGAGGATACTTTCCTTCTCACACTAGACATCTCTAGCCTCTATACCCATAGACCTCATGAAGGAGGTCTTGAGGCATTAGGTTTCTATTTGCAGGACCGCAGTGACAAATCCTACCACCCATCAACTTATTATAGATTTAGCTGAATTTGTTATGAAATATAATTACTTACTTTTGAAAGTGACTTTTATCTTCAAACATCTGGCACAAGCATGGGCACGGTTTGTGCACCCAACTATTACTTCACTTCATTGTATCATAAATAAACAGATACAAACACATTATTCATCCTGACTCTTTGAAAAAAGGTTTACCCATGAGTCAGTTTCTCAGGTTAAGGAGAATTTGCCACTCGACGGAAGATTTTATTAATCAAGCAACAGACATGAAAATGAGGTTTGAGCAACGAGGGTATCCCAAAAACTGGATAGATGATGCATACTTAACAAGACCCGTTCTGAAGTATTAAAAAAAGAGCATAAAGAGGCAAAAACACTTTTCTGTAACATGTATCACTCAATATTCTGCTCACACACCTGCCATTAAAGTGTTTTTGCAACACTGGCATAATATTATTCTAAAATCAGACCCTGAAATCTCCTCCATTTTTAAACAGCCTCCCCTTTTTGCCAATAAAAGAGATACAAATCTTAAAGATGTTTTGGTCCGTGCCAACTTCCATTCTAAACCTAAATTAGCCTCACAAACATTGTTAAGCTCTTTGCCCAATTGCAACTATCGTTGTGGCAACTGTGCTCAATGTAACAATACAGTCCAAATAAATCATTTTGTACATCCTCACACTGGAAAAAAACAATAAAAAGTGTAATCACGTCAATCAACCCATGTCATTTACTATGGTGCCCTTGTGGTTTAGCTTATGTAGATAAAACTATGAGAAAACTTAAACAACGCATTAGCGAGAACAAGAGCTCCATCCGGAGGAATGATCGGGATTACCCAGTTGCCATACATTTTAATGATAACAATCATGATGTCTGTTCTCTGAGGTTCTCCAGTCAGAGGGGGAGATCATGATAAACTCCTAAACAAACGTTGGCTCCTAAAGGCCTCAACGATGAATTTAACTTGAGCATTTTTTGTAACCTGACTATACTGATCATTTATTGTGTACTGTGACCATGTTGTTTACATGTTAGGATGGATGCAGCTCCACCAGGTTCTTTTGTTCCACCTGTGGTCTACATCCATTTATTTATGTAATCAGAAGCACTGCTGTATATAATGTTTATATAATGTATATATGTTATCTACATTTTCTAAGGCCTGTTTGATGTGTATTAAGGGGTTGATATTTTTTTTTTGGCATAGTGTCCCTTTAAGAGCCTTGGGTGCCAGTCACACCCTACTTAATACTGGTCACCTGGAGCTTTTCAGCAATTTGCCTGATGAAGGTCTCCGGACCGAAACGTTGACCATATTCTAATAAACTATTTTTGCACGGTTGGCAGTGTGCAGGAAGTAATATTTTTTTTTATCAATGTACACACTTTTGCAACCCTGGTTATAAAATCACAATTATTTTTTGCTTCTTGCATACATTTCTCACACTTAAAATAAAAAAATGCTAAACATTAAACAATTTGATGGATTTTAACCCTTTGAGTGCCAGTTAAAATGAATATATATATGTTATATATATGATGAATAATATCTATGTGTATATATATATATATATATATATCTGTAGCGGCCAGGATTTGCCCTGTGCAAACGTCCGCTCTGGCTGCAGTGTTTAGGCGTCTCGGACGCGTGTCTTCCTCCACAAATAGTCAGAAAATACTGTGTTCCAAGGTTTTATTTGCATACCTCAAAGCCATCCATAAATACAGGTTGCTCAATAGGTTGACACGGTCAAAAGATGTTTGCCTCCACACTGCCACACCTGAGTGCCCCCTCCTCCCCAGGGTGTAATTACATAAGCACCCTCACAGAGCGCCACGCAGTGGCAGGAGGATCAAACAGAAACAGAGTACTACAATTGGCTCCAACAATATCATTCATCACAGTTGTCTGTGCAACAGCAACCAACAGCACTTTTAAAGGCCCCCACCCCGCCCTGGGCCCTTAGTACCCTTTACCCCCTCAGTCTGACGCCCCGTGTGCCAGTGCTTACTTGTTGACAAATGGGAGACCATGCATATTTTTTTTTTTTTTCAGTTCAAACTAATGGAGTACAGGAGAGGCGTTCTTTAATTATTGAAACAGGTGTGATTATTTTAACTTGGCTCAACTTTCTCGTTATACAACCTCTGAATGACACAGCAGTGGAAACCAGCAGGGGGCAGCAAAGTGTAGCCTATATACCTTGTAAATTGTACATTTTTTACAGTTTGTTGCATTATATTTAAAAATCACTAGGGATGGTGATAAAAAATAACATAAAATACTCTTAAGTATTTAAATGTGTATCTTGGCTCCACAAATGCCGTTGTAACCTCAGCCTTCCTTTTTTGGGCATGTGTTAGACAGAACGATGTCAAACATGAGTTTGATGATTTCTGGTTGGGGATGGAGGCTATGAGGAAGGTAATGGGCCTGTCCCATCTCCCAAGCGTCCAATAAGAGAACGCCCGAATCTTTGAAGACAGCCCGGAGCACTTTGTCTCGCTGCAGGGAGTACCAGTCACTGTTGGTCAGGCTCTCCTGCAGTGTGAAGTCCTTCATGTTTGCAGTTCGGATGATGACTTTAGTCTCTGGAGCTCTGTTTTGCAACCGCTGCACTGCCCTGCGAATGGTCATGAGGCGTTGATAGTAGACCTCCAAGGGGAAAGTGCTGAAGTGAGACCAGACACCTATCAGTACCACTGTGTTTGGTCCACCGGTCAGTCCGTCCAGCTCATTGGCCACGTATCGCAGCTGGGACACAGGAACATTAGCGAAGCGAATGGGAGGGCCATGGCAGCGATATGTCACCATAATGTCATTTGTGTGATCGACAGCCAAGAACGGGCCACTCTGAGGTGAGCTATGCTTGTCAAACGTCAGTAAATCTGAAAGACAAAGTTTCCTGATTAAAATCAAGGAACATATGGCTGAATTCATTACTTTAGTAAAAGTACAGATTTATTACAGCTCATATTACTTCAGTTAAAGTAAATGTTGCAGTCGAATTATTACTTAATTAAAGAGACTAGATGCAAGTTGGGCTGATTCCGAAACCGTGAAATTGGTAAGTGGTCTAACGCCAAACCGGATGTGCGTCAGCGTCCGCCGTGATAAGTAGCTTCCGAATTGGTCTGTCAGTTACGAAGGAGTTAGGGAAAGGAGCCTCAATGCTAACTATCATGGCCACTTTAGCATAGGAGCTTCTGATGCTACCTCACTGGCGATTAGGAGCCATGTGCCATCCCATAAGCCACTGTGCCGCATGCCCGCCCCCCACGCCCCCACCCTCGAGTGATTCTTCATGCTTTGATTGACAGGTGCACAATTCATTAAACAAAATATATATAAGAGATTCTGCACAAGCCAAACTTTATGAAAGTGACGAAATACATGTTAGAGTCATCACAGCACAGTCACAGCCTCAGTAAATGGCTTAAATGGAGGCACTTTGTGCTTTTGCTTTTATTTAGTAGAAAGTTAAGCCACATGGCTAATTTGCATACTCTTTTATGAAACTGCTGTTGAGATAAAATAAGGCTAAATGAAAATGTGATGGATCATTTGGATTTATTTTTTTCTCCTTAAATGTCTTTATTTGGACACTATGTTGTTGCATATGCACTACAGTAGGCGGCGGCATGCGCTTTTGTTTGCCTGCCAATATCCTTAAAGAAGAAGAACAGCTGTTGGTGATGTCACTTCCCCTTCCCCTGGGTAAGGACGGTCGAATTGGGCAAATGCTGCTGAAGCAGAAGTTCACTAACTGCATAGAGATCTAACAGTTGACCCCATGAAAGGTTAAGGATTAGTGGCTAGTGTTAGGACTTATGCTCCATCCGAAACCAGTAAATTGGTAAGAGGTCTTACCCCAAACCGGATGTGCGTCAGCGTCCGCCATGATAAGATGCGTCCGAATTGGGCTTTCAGTTAGGAAGGAGTTAGGGAAAGTGGCCTGTATGCTAACTATCATAGCCACTTTAGCATAGGGACCTCTGATGCTAACTTACTGGCGATTAGGAGCCATGTGCCATCCCATAAGCCACTGCGCCAATCTCCCCACCCCCTCGCCCCCACCCTGGAGTGATTCATGCGCAACCACTGTTGATTGACAGGTGCACATTTAATAATAAAATAATTTAAAAAAAATAAGATTCTGCACAAGCCAAACTTTATAAAAGTGACAAAATACATGTTGCCGTCACCACAGCACAGTCACATGGTTTTAAAGAGCCTCCTCAGTAAATGGACTGAAGGCAGTTGTGCTTTTGCTTTCATTTAGTAGAAACTTAAGCCGCATGGCTAATTTGCATACTGTAGCTTTATGAAACCGCTGTTGAGATAAAATAAAGGGAAATGTGAAGGATCATTTGGATGTTTCTCTTTTTTTCACCTTAAATGTCTTTATTTGACACTATGTTGTTGTTGGACAATATACAGTAGGTGGCGGTATGCACTTTTGTTTGGCCTGCACTGAACCTTAAAGAAGAAAAAAAACAGCTGTTGGTGATGTCACTTCCCCTTCCCCTGGCTAAGGACAGTCGAATTGGGCAAATGCTGTTGAAGCTCTAGTTCACTAACTGCATAGAGATCTAACAGTTGACCCCATGAAAGGTTAAGGATTAGTTGCTAGTGTTAGTACTTAGAGGCTACAATTTGATGGTTTCGGATGCAGCATTAGAGGCTACAATTTAAGGGTTTCGGAATCAGCTTTGGTAATTTTATACTCACTACTGCCACCTCAGGTCGTATGCGTAACTGCAGTCTCTATATTAAACTCGTGCATGACGGCACTTCGGACCCGAAGTTACAACTTTTTGAGTGACAGTGCAGGATTTTAGAGGCAGTTGTGGTGGACAGGTCTGGGCTCATTCTACACATTAGGACATGGCTGGAACATGTAGAGGGATGAACATACTTGTATAGTCCCTTTAAGTTAAAGTAATAAAAAAACTGCCATAACAAAAGTATTCAAACTAGACAGTACAAATCGATTTAAATACGTTGAATAATGGCCTAATGTTTTTTGAAAATGTGAAGATCGCACCTGTACAGCAATACAATAGGTACAAAGATTCTTTGTGAATGTGAATAAGTGGCATGACAGTAGGCTACATCTGCACACTGCCCCCTACAGTTTTAGAGTGTGCATCACAAGGACAAAACATGCAGCTAACTTTTTAACTTGTGGTCTTTTTAAAAACATCGTTACTTGAGAACAATGTATAATGTATCAAAAATCAAATATGCATGTTGCTTTTACTGGGCACCCCTGCCAAGACCTTTTGTATTTTAACATTCATCATTATCATGTAATTTCAATACTAAATGAATGGAGTGTTTTGAAACAATCCCATCTATCATATAGGCAGTGTTTGGAATAACGCCGTTTAAAAGAACGGCGTTAGGTAACGACGTAATTTTTTCAGTAACGGAGTAATCTAATTCATTACTCTCCCCGTCGTTACAACGCCGTTATCGTTACTGGGTAAACAAAGTGGCACGTTACATTAAAGGCCAATTTATACTTCAGCGTCAGCTCCGCGTTTACGTGCTGAACGCACGTGGGAGCCAATCAGGGAGTTCGCGACAGCTGCACCTGCCGCTGACGTGCACCTGCCGCACAAGGTGACTCCGCGGCCAGTGCTGCAGAACGCAAGTGAGGTGATTGGTTGATCCTTTCGCAAAACAAGGAAACACACAACAAACCCCTTCAGTCTCCCTCTTTGAAGTTATTTTTCATGGAAATATTGTTCCTATAATTTAGTGCTTTTGTGTTTTCACTTTTTATGCTATTAAAAATAAATATTTAAAATATACATCACAACGTGAAGGCAGAGGAGGTACGCGGAAGTTCGAACGATTCTGGCTTGCGTGAAGCAGACGGGCTGCGGTGGGCGGGACCGGACGCTCGACTATAAATCAGCCTTTAGACTGAATGAGCGCCGCGGTGTCAGCTCACGCAGCAGGAGCAGCGGAGAGGGTGGGCGGAGTCTGTGCAGAGTGTTCGTGCTCTCTGCTCCAAAAACTACGTGTGTCCCAGACCCGCGGCTGGTCATCCCCACAGTGCGGTGCGGACGCGGGGGAGAATCGATCAGTAGTGTTGGAACTTATTTTTAACCCAAAGACGCGTCTTCCCCCCTCGTTGGCCGCGTTGGCACATGTTTCTTTTACCTCCTTTTCCTCCTCATTCTCTGTGAATACGGCCGTATTAATTGACATTGACATTAATAAAACAGCGACGCAAATACTGGTCAATACCATTCAGTCACAGAGGCCTCCCCCACTCTACCCCCATTCAGTTCATTCAGTTACTATGAACATATTTTACATGATAGTACATGAATATGTGGCAATACCAGTTTTTAGTAACTGTATTTTAAATAATCTTATTAAATATATGCATTTTAAATATAAACGGTCAGCAGATGGCGCCACCACTCAGAATAAGTATAAAAGCCCACCCTCGTTCACACGCACTTCCTCTGTCTCCCTCACTGGCGTCTTCCGGCCTGGTTGGGCTGCGCCCAGGGTTGTGTGTGCTGTTACATGGGTCCAGGTAGCTATTTGTTCATTCTTCCATATTGGTTTAGCCGCTAATGCAGGTCTAATTTTAGCGTCGCGGGTGGTTGAGAGCCTCAACGCGCACCACTCCATGGCGTCCATTGCTCGCTCTCGGTGCATGGTGGCTCGGGGTCTGCTGGGGCCCTCCTGTGACGGAACTCGGGGGCTATCGAAGCACCGAGCCGGCCGAGAAGGGCTAGATGTGGGCGTGCGACGGTAGGATCGGCCTTGCCTGGTGGTTAGCCTTTATTTTGCGTAACTGGTTCCCTAACTACCTTTTTTATTTACATTTAGGTGGACCTAACCACGCTGCTGTCTTGTTTCTCCTTGTCTTGCTTTCTCGTTTTGTTTCCTTTTCGTTGACCTGTTCCGGGCATTTTGTGAGCCCAACTAAATATAACGAAAACTGTGATAACCTGTGCAAAGAAAGTATGAAATCTCAAAGAAAGACAAAAAGTAAAACATAGAAATAAACCAAACTGATGTACAAGGAACATGCTGCCTCTGTCCTTATGGGTCGAACCTGTGTGCCTTAAAGCACATTTTTTCCAGTTTACACTGGATGGCGTTGTCAGGCTTTTATTTATTTTATATACCACTCGTCATGTCACAAATACAAACACGTCTGTCTGTTCTACTCCTTTCAACTGACTTTTGAAAAGTGCAAAAAAAAAAAAATCAAAATTCTTTGATATAAAGCAATTTTTTGTAACAGTAACGCAAATAGTTACTTGTCCTGGTAACGAGTTACTTTCATTATAGAGTAATTCAGTTACTTTTTGAATGAATGAATGAATGAATGAATGAATAAATTGTTACCAAATCGCAATTTTTATTGTTTCCAAAATAGTTCAAAACTAGTGTTATCTGTAAATATTAGGTGGGTGTGTCGGGCGAGACGTTTTAAATGTTGTATCTGTAAAGCACTTCATGATACACTCCTGTATGAAAAGCGCTTTATAAATAAAATGTGATTGATTGATTGTGTTACATTGCAACATTTTGCAATAATTATTGTGTTACATTGCAATATTGTGATTAATCACAAATTAAATGATGACACTAAAAAAACCAAGCCCCAATACGTCAATATCTTACAGTGTACTTAGTAGTTGAATATACAAATAAACTTTTACTTGGTAGTGTTTTGTGATGTGTTGGTAGTACTGTCTGATAGTAGAGTCTCCAAACAGATACAGCTGTTTCCCCTTGAGACAGGCAGTAATGACTGAGGCGTTGTTAAACTGATGAACTGTGGGGCCCCCTAGTGTTCGCCATTGGTTCTTGTAGTAATATCCAGAAGGTTCAGGTCTAATCTTCTCCGTCTCACCTGTACATTGGAAAACATTAATTAGAGACATAAATACTTCATTGCAGCTTCTACACCTACGGTAGTTCAACTACTGTACCTAAATACTATCACTTCTATTAATACTGCTGTAACTACAATCAGAACTCAAATTATTGTAGCTTATTGTAGCTTGAGCTGCCAGTGGGTGGCAGAATTGGGCTTTATAAGCCATGCTGCTTTTTAGGTAAAATTACATCCAAGGATCCAAAAGATCAGCGATTCTGAAGTAAAACACTTAGTCTTAAATTCTAAGCGATTATTTACCGTGTATGCTTCAAAATAAAGATGTGGTTTAAATGAGTGAAATACTATTGAGTTTAATCACATTGAAGTTCTCGAATAAAAACTCATGCTATATATAAATGTATCAATCAGTCAATCAAGTAAAACAAATACAGTTTTAATCTATACCTGCGTTTGGCAAAATTGTGACAGTCTCGTTTTCCAAGGCCATAATAAGAAGTTTCATGTTGATGCCCCTGTAAAACACAGACACAGCACATAGTTTGTATCTACAACCAATATCTCATAAACAAATATGTACATGAAAAGGCCAGGAACTCTTTCTTTGGGCAATGTTGTTTGTGATAACAACAACAACATTAAACTTATTATTATTATTTTTTTACCTAACAAGATAATAGCAATATGCAATCATTTTATCACATACATCCCATTGCAGCTACCCCTCGATCCAGAGAAGAGAGAGAGGTCAGAGCAATTTCTCTCTGTATAATAAGTACAGTTTTTTGCTCTAATTCTTTGTTTGTACTTTGTTTCCGTGGTAACACAGCTGAAGAATCTGGCTTCTTTTGTTCCATGCAAAACTATGGGGAATTTTTTTTTTTTTTAAACCTTTGTAAGGGGCGCTGTACATCTATTTTATAACAAAAGCATTGTGTTCGGGTCATCATGCTGCTAAATGTTAGTTAGATAGGGTCTATCCACATCTACTCTACGATAGGGGGGTTACGGAGCTACTGTATAATTATATTGTATTATGGTACAGATGCATGCCGTTGAGCTATTTCTGAACATATTTGATGAATAATGTTTTTCGTACTTTTGGAAGAGAGTTTCTTCTTCCTTGTTGATTCTCTGGTTGAAGCCGCCTTTAGCGTGGCCGACTCGGGTGTTACAGCCCAGTGTACTGGGTTTGTAGCAGAACCACGGCTCACCAGTGTTGAGGTCGGTGAAGTTACACAGCGGAGCCCTGTCTGGATCTAGACACACGTTACAAGTGCTTTCCTCAATGACATGCCCAAACCTGAAGTCACTGCTAAAGAAGATCCTGCTGGGCTGCTCCTCTGTCAGACGCTTTAAAACTGTGATGGACTCACTCGTCTGCACCAGCATCACCTGTAATCAGTGTACATTAATCCACTAAGTTTGAGTATATTTTGCATTGTAGTACATTGTCTGGCACTGGGAGGCTGAGGCACAGTCGGCATTCTTGCTTCCAAGAAGGTCGTGGGTTCGAATTCCAGACCTGGCAGGACCTTTCTGTCTAGAGTTTGCATGTTCTCACTGTGTGTGCGGAGATTTCTTCTGTGCTCAAGTTTCCCCTACCTCCAAACATTGCATTACATTCAATTCAAGTTTATTTGCGCAGTACGTACATTTAAAACCACTTCAGTTGACCAAAGTGCTTCATAATAATAATCATAATAATTCGTCACATAGAAATCAAATAAAATACCAGACCAAGATACACTCAACTAGCTAGTATTGAAGGCCAGGGAGAAGAGGTGTGTTTTCAGTCTGATCTTCAAGCTGAGAGGACCTGACAGATGTAGGAAGACTGTTCCACAGTTGGGGCACTGCCACAGAGAAGGCTGTCTAACACCTCTCATTATTTGCCAAGAGTTTTAGGAACATCCAACTGGAGCTTATCAGCTGACCTCAAGGCTCTAGGTGGAGTGTAGTCGCAACAGCTCACTCAGATAAGGTGGGTCCAAAGAGTGCAGACGTTTAAAAACAATCAACAAAACCTTACATTTAACATGAAAGCTGACAGGGAGCCAGTGTAAGGTTCACAACTGGCCCAACCAGACCAGCGGCTCAAGACAAACTGCAATTCTGATCTATATAATACCATTGTACAAATACATCAGGCTTTTTGATTGACTTAACTTTACTTAAAAACATGAATCAATCACCATAAAACTGACTAGTCTTTATGCAATGGAATCTGTCAGTTTCTTGATTGGTTATCTGTCAACATTTTGTGCAACAACAACGCCAGCCGCCAGACATTTTGTTTCTTTTACTGATCCACAGTTTAAGTCGAGCTCAGCAGATCTCACTAGGGTTTTGGTCAGGTGAGGTCGGTTCCAGGTTCTTTCATATTGAAGGCCTTGACTGGCTGTGGAGTCCTTAAAAACACATGAGATGGAGCATTGTCCCGTGTGAAATCATGGTTCAAGGTACAAACCTATTCTGTACCTCTACCTTTCATGCCGTGGCAGGCGGTTTGGGTGTTGACTCTGAGTCCATCTTCAACCTGATATGGTCCAACTAACTCATCTTTAACAGAGCCAGCTCGCAACAGTCACACGTTCACCTTGCAGGTATTTGAGTTGATGCAGAGCTGTGTGCCCATAAGTTTCTGTCGCCTCATTTGACTGTCAGCCCATTTCGAAAATCAGTCGTGAGACACTTTTGGCGCAGTTTAAGGCATTTAAGCTATATGGGTATTTCTTCTTCTTGTACAGGTTTATTTGAGTAACTTTTCAGCATGTGCATACAAACTCTACACACCTAATTTAGACTATGGACCTCATTAGACCATTTGGAAAACAACATGGCAATTTGGGAAACTTAAATCAAACAGGCTTTCAAGGTCACACAGAGAAGGAAGCTATGGATAAAAGTGACAATATGGTCCCCAAGATCTCACTTTCCTAATACATACAGTACATACAGTCATACATAATATAAATCAATTTCTCACCTCAACGTCTGCAGTCCCGTTCCACAGCAGAGGAAACACAGCGGTGAATGTCCCATTGAGGTGGTCTGCACCTGTCCTACCACACCCGCACCCAGCTCCCGGTTGTGGAGTCTGGAGATGAGAAAGTCCCTCCACTCTTCTTTGGGTTTCCATTGTAATCTCTCAACTGGATCCTCACAGTCAGCTCATCCCCCACTCGCCAACCTCCAGTACGAGGCACAATGGTGAAGGAACTTTTGACTCCGCTGGTCGTCAGATTCAGGGAAAATGGTTTGGATAAAGGTGGGGTATCGGGCCAAGTTATGGAGTCCAAAAGCTTTCGTCCCTCTTCTGCGTTTCCGGGAGAGAGATATTTGTATCTACACCGCTGCGTTGTGGAGGTGGTGGGGCGTTTAGTGGTCCGTTGTGGTGGCGGTGAGGTCTTAATCTCAAATTCTGGTCTTGTGAAGCAGACAGTAACAGTTTTGTACCACTGGTTTGATTTGAAGGTGCCCGCCTGCATTCAGATAAAACAAAAAATAATGCCTAATATTGTATGAGAGAAAGTTGAAGATAGTCCCTTCGACTACAGATGTAAAAGTTGTGGAGTACACATTGATTATGCAAGGCTATGAGAAAACGCTTTAACCCATGTACCTTGTTAATAGAAGGGTCAATTGTGAGTGCCTTGAAAACATTTCGGATTTTGATGACACTGCCATGAAATATTAAAGCAGTGCTAAGTAACTAATGGCCCTAGAGGCCATAACCGCCACTGCAGGTGTCGTAGCATGTTGCGGTTTTTTGCTCATTAATTGTCCGTGAGAGTAAATACTACGCTGACAGAAAAGACAAAGGGAGAGAGGGATAGTGTACATCCAATTACACAATGAAGATACATTTTTCACTCAAACTTAGCTGTAAATACTGTTTAAGTGGAGCGAGTCCACAGTTAGCTTTGCCCGTTAGCCTATTAGCTTCTTCTTCGTGATTCCATTAGTGTGTATTAGTGCCTCCGACCCGCAGGCAGCGAAGTTGCAATTGTGGTTTTCTGGCCAGAGACACCGGGGGAGATGAAAGACCCCCCATTCATCCCATTAACACTTGTATTACCCCCAGAGGGACTACGGAAAGGATTTATTAAGGTAAACACGTTACTTAGTACTGCTTTAAGAGATACATTTTTTATCTTCTCAAACTTGTCATGGCCCTATTGTGACAGTGCTCTTTGTTTCCACTCCCCTCTCCCTATGTGTGTATGTGAGTGTGTGTGGGTGGAGATTACCTGGGAGGAGCTGCTGCTGATGGAGCACATCTGGCTTCACTTACCTCATCCTGAAAACAAAAGCCCAGTGCTCCAGCCAGTCTTCGCCAGATTGTCAGTCTACCAGACGGTGCATTTTGGCTACTGTTGAGATTTTTAGTACTCACCTTTGAGTAATTCTTGTTCCTGTTTTTTCAGCTTCTATTTTTGCACCTGTTTGTACCTGGCCGGCTCCGCTTCACTGCTCCACTCCTGGACTCTGGAAACGTCTATTGTCTTGCGTCACGTTTTGGGTGACCTTTGTTACCAAAACTTTGGAAATCTTTAGTTGCCAATTTTTGTCATAAAAATCATCTCTTTTCAAGAAGGACTTACCCTAAATAACAGCCCCCTCCTTTTCCCTATGGCTTTTATGGATGTGAGTGGTCTATCATTGTGGATAATCAGTGGGAGGTTTGACTTTGATGCATTTTTGTTTTTTGTTGACACTTGTGAAAATGAAGTTGTGTGGATTTGGTTAAGAACAAGCATATCATACCTTTATGTTGCTGAGGAGAAAGATGAGAGTTGTGAGCAGCAGAAGAGAGAGGATTTGTTTGTTTGTTTTGCCTTTTGTTAAATCTCTCAGCTTCATGCTGGTGCTTCAACAGCTGCCAAAAAAATGTATTTTATTGTTTGTGAAAATGGCAAATCAAACAATAAATAATGATGCAGACTTGCCAATCATTTGGCTTCTGTTGCTGTTACTATCCAATGACATCACATGCATTCCCTCAATTGTATTGTCAATATTCTTCCTATAATTTCAGATATAATCTGAATATAATAAATACACCTTTAAACATTTTCAATGAAGGTACTTGAGTCATCTTCTGTACTTGGTGGTTGAAGTCTCCAAACGTTTCACCTCTCATCCAAAAGGCTTCGTCAGTGGACAAAGTCCCTCTCAGCACGCAGCATAGATAAAGACCATGGGAGGAGTTGGGGTAGGCCAGCTCCTCCCCTCTAATCACAGCTATTCTCAACTGTGGGTAAAAAAACCAACAACAAAAAAACCTTTGAAGTAGAGCGTCTCTAACGACCTGCTCACTCCAGTATCGGTCAGTCCTGTCCTATTCATTGATAATCACTGCTCATTATCTGTCCTATTCATGGCTGATCACTGCTGATTACCTGCCTGTTGTTCTTTTGTTAGCTGAGGTGCTGTCTCCTTGGACTGGGCGTGTCCTGTCGGCTGTCCCCGAAGGAGATTGGAGTAAAGTGATGGAAGATTAAATCTGAGCCCACCATTCATGGAGGGATTTTCTTTCTTGACAAAAATAGCTTCTTTTACTCCTCTTTCAAACCAACGTTCTTCTTTAGCTAAAATGTTGACCTCCCCGTCCTCAAAGGAGTGGTTGGAGGCTTTGAGGTGGAGGTGCACCGCTGACTGCTTGTGCTTTCTCTTCGGTGTTGATAAAGACCGAGTTGTAAAACTTGTTTCGTTTCTCCAATAAAATGTTCTTTGCATTCTTCTTCTTTGCATCAAATATAATAAACCACATTGCTTTGTTTGTGGCTCGGAGTTTTGTCTTTGGGATGAACTAATTTTTGTCTCAGTGTGTTCACCGGTTTGTGGTACACTGGGATGCTGTGCTGCCTAAAGGTTCTCTGAAGTTTCTCTGAGACCCCGGCTACATACGGCACTGCAACTCCCTTTCTTCTGGGCTCTGTAGTCTGTCTGTCTTGTTCTTTGGGTCTTCCTGCCATTTGTGCTTTAGTGAAAGACCAGTTAGGATAGCCACAGTCTGAGAGGGCTCTCTGGACATGTTTTGTCAAGAAAGAAAATCCCTGGAATGGAGACTTCAACCACCGAGTACAGAAGATGACTCAAGTACCTTCATTGAAGATAGACAACTCCTGTACGACTGAGAACTTACACAGACACCTTTAAAATTTGCTATGTGTCACAGTCTCGATCGCGAGACTTTTATTTAGCCAACACCGGACCTACATCAAAATGTATTTTTATTCCAAAAGTCCTTGAGCGAGTGGTGGTTAAATGTCCGATATCCGCATCATTGCTGATTTTCAAAATGGTTCCTATTTGTCAAATCAGTAATAGGAAGCCCTGTGCAACTGCTATAGAAACAACTAGGGGTGTAACGGTTCAGCTATCTCATGGTTCGGTACGGTTCACAGTGCAGGACCCACGGTTCAGTGCATCACGGTGCAAGTGAGATATAAATGGCTAATAAGTCAGTTTTGAAATAAAATAGCCTAAATGTTCATTATTAGACAGTGGTTGTCATTTCAGAAATACATTGAAAATGCTTTAAATGCTTAAATGCTTTTAAATGCTTTAAAAAAACACAGTGCTCTAAAGTTAAAGAAAAGAAAAAGAAAAAGCAGCGCAGTGGGCCATGTGCTCGTTAAGTAGCAATAAGTTTCAGTTTCCCTTTCCACAGCAGCTAAAACAGCAGCGCATTTGATTTGAGGCTTGTGTTTGGGCTAATCCTGGACGACATTCTGCTTGTACTTTTTTGGAAACAAAGCTTTTGATGCGGATTATGACCAAGATTGGATCTTACGCATTTGTCTGCGCCATAGTGCAGTGCACTGGATCTATACTTTACCGCAGCCTGGCCATCATCAGCAGGAGAAACTTTTGCAAAGGCACGCGGATTTCATTTGTTTTTGGAAGATGTAACTTTGCCTGCAGCCTCCAGTTTAACGGTAAGTGATGATGACACACATGCGCTCTGTTTAGGTGCACATACATGAGTCTGACATGCGCCACGGAGCTTAAATATTAAGAAATTTGGACTGAAACTTGCACCGTCACTTTAGTACGGTTCATATCGTCAGATTTCTGCACCGCGGTGCACCGTAGCGCGGTGCATTGTTACACCCCTAGAACTTGTAATATGACCATATGGAGGGTACACCCCGCCATTCCGACACACCGCTACTCCGACGTTGAGGTCTAATTGTCGGAGTGGCGGTGTTTCCATTTATTATCAAACGTCCCGGCACTCCGACATTTTTTCCCCCCCTTTGTCGGAGTGGTGACACTTTTATCTTTTGTGCAACGTCCCGCCATTCCGACACAAAAGATAATTATCAAAAATACGTGGGTCTACTAGAATTAACTATATATACGCTCACATCCACTCACACAAGACAAAAGATTTCGAAAATGAAGTGTCACGATCACAAGAGCCTATAGGACCAGATAATGCAGTGTTATTTTCTTTATGTCTCTACACGGTTCCCTCTCGCGCTCGTGCGCAATAGCGCACGGCTCCCGTGTTTTCTAGGCACAAAACAAAACCCTGAGAATAGCTGATGCTGGAGGAGTCCGTACTCCATCACGCGGTGTGCGGAGAGCCAAGGGCAGCGGCTCGTGCCATAGCCGCTCCTAGCGCTCAGCAAGTTTTTTCCTTCAGACGGCTGCACTCCAGCCATATCCACGTTAAATTGGGAATCTTTTACGAATGGAGCAACACATGCATCACTCCTCTCTCAGTGCCGTCGCCTGTCATGCGCTCATTACGCACGTCGGCTGTCTGATGCTCCAAGAGGCACCACTGAGGCCACTGTGATTGAATGATGTTGAACAGTATTTGTGCCGCTGTTTTATTAATGCAGTTGACATAAAAACGATCCATATTAAATGAGAACGATTAGGAAGAGCAGCAAAGAAAACATGCCAACATGTCCAGTAATCAGGGCTTATGGCACAATTACGCGGCACTGTCCGTGGGGCGCGTCATATGCGTGTCCATTATGCGTAAAAGCACAGTGACCCACACATACACACCCCATGCGCGCTGCTTCTTGGAGAAGGACTTGTTTTTGGACAATGTTTTGAACGAAGGGGAGCGCGTGGCTTGGTCAGCGCTGTGAGCGGCGCATCCACTTTTCAGTCTCTTTAAAGCCTTGAGACAGTGCGCGGCGTCTTTCCCGCGGACTTCAGCGCTTTGTTGTGAAATACAGACTAGCCTGCACCTGTCACTGCCTTTGCCCAAAACTATCTCATGAGCCGCTGTAGAGGGACTGGGAAATGCGCATAGATGGGCCGACAGCGGGGACGCTCAGAGCGGGGATGAACAGGGAAGGAGACGCTGAGCTGACTCCTCTAGCGCCATGAGGATCGTTAATAAGCCTCCATCATTATCAGCTATTCTCACGAAACACGGACAAAAGCCGAGGGCAAACAGATACGCTCAAAACGATTGTCGGAATAGCGGTACCAAAAGCGTCGGATTGGCGGGATGTCGCAATAGAGGGGTGTCGGAATGACGGTGTGTCGGATTGGTGGGGTGTCGGAATGACGGGTCGACCCCCATATGGTTGACATGCAGACAATAACAATAACAATGTGGATAATGTCAAGCACTTTGGGTAATTATATAAGCAATGTGTTAATAATTTTGTAACTTGCTAATATTGTCAAATTTGGCTGCTCCACGTTTTGTCAGGGGTCTCCAAGACAAAAATTCACATAGTCTGTGTCTGACCTGTGGGCATACGGCTTTATCTGGGACATAAACAATAAGATACTGAAATCACAAAGATATATCTCAAAAGCAGGCAAGCAAAAAACCATTTAACATTTCCCACAATTCTGCTGTCACAAGAAAGCATAAAATGATCGCCAAGTTTTTTCTTACCTTGTCTAAAGGCTTGTAGTGATTTCTGCATAGTGCATTTCAGCGTTTGCTCTTGTCCGAAGTCGAGCCTGTTCTCTGGGCATGTATATTTACATTGATTCAGCTGAGTAAACACATGCGGGGGGAAAATCTAACTTTTGACACACAAAAAAAGGTTAAGAGGACAAAGGCACAGACTGGTTTATCATTCTGGAGGAGCTGCGACGTACTGCCGCTGAGCTGGGGGAATCTGTACATGGGACAACTATAAGTCGTACTCTACACAAATCTGCCCTTCATGGACGAGTGGCAAGAAGAAAGCCATTATTGAAAGGAGGCCATAAGAAATCCTGTTTGAAGTTTGCTAGAAGTCATATGGAGGACACAGCTACCATGTGGAAGAAGGTGCTTTGGTCAGATGAAACAAAATTGAACTTTTTGGCCCAAATGCAAAACGTTATGTATGGCACAGAGGTTACATTAACCGAAAATTCTCCGTCATTTACGGAATATTTTAAGCTTTGACGGAACATTTCAAAGGCCGTCTGTCATTTTGACAGATTGAAAATCAAGCCGTGATTAAAATAAAAACGCAGGGCTGCTTTTTTTCAGAGCGCGCGGGGCTCTCTCTCTCTCTCTAAACGCAGCTTCACTGTTTCACTTGTATCACTGCCTAGCTAGCTAACTTTCTGGGCGCTAACAACAACACGGGGAAGAAAACCACGATGCATACGCGGTTAAAGGCTAATAATATCCTTCTCATCTGGAGCCGCTCTTTAACTTTAACTTACGTAAATCTCAGGACGAGCTCATCTATTTCTCTCCCCTCTCTCTCTCTTTCCCTCCCGCGTGTGTGTTCTGTGCGCGGCGCGTGGCTCGTTGTGCAGTGATGCGAACTGGTAAATATTGTCCGCTGTTTCTTAAACATTAACGTTAAAAGAGAAAAAATAATAATAATAATAATAATAATAAGCAAATAATAAGCTCCACTTTACATTTGTATTAGTGTAATATGAGCCCTGATATTGAGGAGCAGATGACGCTCTGAATAAGCCTCTGAGAATTTTACGCACGAGTTCATACACATTTCTGTAGCAAAATTTGTGTTCCATGATTGTTCAGATGTTTAGTTAAACTCCATTTATCCAGCGATCTCACATTTTTCCTAACATACACAATATGCAGCTTATATATAGCCTATGTAAATGTCTTTAAAAATTGCTTATAATGTGAGATTAATTCATGAAGGATAAAAATAGCCCATGACGGATTTTTTATAAACCTGCCTGTCAAAATGAAGGAGAGAAATTATCCCTAGTGAAACCACTGGTATGGCACAAACCTAACATGCTCATCGTCCTGAGTACACCATCCCCAGTGTCAAATATGGTGGGGGGAGCATCATGCTATGGGGCTGCTTTTCCTCAGCGGGGACTGGGAAGATTGTAAGAATAGTTGGGAAGATGGATGGAGCCAAATATTGGGACATTTTGGAGGAAAACCTGCTGGAGTCAGCAAGAGAATTGAGGCTGGGGCGGAGATTCACCTTCCAGCAGGACAATGACCCTAAACACAAAGCTAAATCTACAATGGAATGGTTTAAAAACAAACATATTAATGTGTTAGAATGGCCCAGTCAAAGTCCTGACCTAAATCCTATTGAAAATCTGTGGAAAGACCTGAAAACGCTCTCCTTCTAATTTGACAGAGCTTGAGTTGTTTTGTAAAGAGGAATGGGCTAAAATGTCAGTCTCTAGATGTGCAAACCTTGTAGTCATACCCCAGAAGACTTGCTGCTGTTATTGCAGAAAAAGGCGGTTCCACAAAGTATTAAGTCATGGTGTATGAATACTTGTGCACACCCCAGATTTCACTCTTCTATTTTTTTGAAAAATAACAGAATCATGTATCATTTTACTTGTGTGTGAACTTTCAGTAAAAAATTCCAATCAAATCTTTATGTTTACACTGTTAAAAGTGTTGCTTAAATCTAAAGCATAAAAAATGACGTAAGTGGTTGCATTGCCCAAATTATGTTCTGACAACTTTTGTCATTTTATGCTTACAGATAAAACAAACAAATACTTCAAAAGAAACAAAGGACATTGCTTCAAGGTTATCATTTTCCCAACAATTGTGTGTTATGATGAAGCAATGAAATTACTTTAAGATAATCATTTTTTAAACATAATGATGTTAAGATAAAGCAATGAAATTACTTTAAGATAATCATTTTTTTAAACATAATGATGTTAAGCTAAAGCAATGAAATTACTTTGAGCCAATCAATTATACGTAACATGTTAGTGTTCTAATGAAATTATAAAATTAGTTTAAGATAACATTTTTCCCAGCAATTTTTGCTCTGATTAAACAATTACATTTCTTTGAGTTAATATTTTCTCCCAACATGTTTCTAGTAGAATACAAAAAACAACTGAGATTATTATCTTTGCCAAGAATGTTGGCTCTGAAAAACAACATTACTTTAAAACATTTATACCAATATGCTTGTGTTCTGAAATAAAACCTTTTGAAGCTTTTCCATGTCAACATTTATTTTTCATAATATTAATAAAGTTGTGAACACAATTAAACGTAAATATATATAAAACATAGATTTGTCAATGTTACATTTTGAAACATTTTTCCATCTGATTTCTCTTCCAACAGAAGTACTCTGTACAATTTTGTTCCTCACCACTCCAGTTTTAAGTAAAAAAAGAAAAGAAAAAATATGAGCAAACATTTTTTAAAGGATTGTTTTTGTATTGATACTTTACCATACATACCAATAGACCATTCAGCAGATTTTCCATTAGCACTATTTTTAATGCACCATTACAAATACATGAAATATATGTCATTGAATAAGTAAATGTTCATTGAATTAAACCAAGACTTATTTAAGGTGTCAATAAATATTTAAGGAGTTATGCAAAATGTGCTTTTAGGACGTTTAGTTTTAATCATGTTCTAGACCTTCCTTCTCATTTATATTGTGAAGTTACTGTACTTAATACTGAGTATTGTCCCTTTTTACATCAATGACAGCCTGTAATGTTTTGTGGTAGTTGTGGATGAGGCTCTTGGGTTTTCTCAGATGGTAAATCTGCCTATTCTTCTAGGCAAAAATCCTCCAGGGTTAATGGGGAGATCTCAAATGTGCAGTTCATGCAAGACAGCTCAAGGTTTTACATGAACTGGAGGTTTTTGCCAAGAAGAATTGGCAGATTTACCATCTGAGAAAATCAAGAGCCTCATCCACAACTACCACAAAACATTACAGGCTGTCATTGATGTACGTACTCATTACATACAGGGTTATGTCAACTTTTGATCAGGGTCATTTGGGAAGTTTCTGTTGTCATGATTTAAAAAGAGTTAACAGTTTTTTATATAATAGAATCACTAATCACGAGCAAAAGAAAGATTTGTATGTTTAAAAAACATTTTAAATGTAAAACATTTAAAAAAAAGGCATTTATCATGGAATTTATCAAAACTTTACGGTGCGGGTCATAACACTGACAACATGCAGTAGCTGTTAGCTTAACGTTAGCTTTCTGCTATAACAAGCAACGTTCTGACCGCGAGGAAATCAGAGCAATCTCAGGTAGGAATAAACATGCTGAACTGTTTTCTGTCTCTGCACCATCATGCTCTCCACCTGTCTCCTCCTCGCGAGTCGCTCTGCTGAGCTCTCCTCCTCGGTCCTCTCTCTGACCTGCGCTCGTAGCTGCTGCGCTAGCCGTATAGTAGTGCAGCAAAAGGTGGACATAAAAGTGAAAACTAGGGACGTCTGCGGGGACATTAACTGTCACCAAGTACGTATTGGTAGAAAATAATAGAAGATTAATAAATGTCGGGGCACGTTGCCGTGTGTATTTTCCACTTGCCCCTCCGGCAACAAGAGAAGGCAGGACAGTGGGACTTTGGTCTAGTTATGCTAGCTGCGTACCGTTAACAACAGCTAGCTAATAGTTAGCAGCTCCAAACTGCGAGAACTTCACCTGTTATTATGGTTCAGAAAATGTGAGGGGTTGTTGGTAATGTTACGAGTCCTAACACAAATCACTTTGCTAAACAACGACCGTGTAGGACGATCATTCTGGCACATTTTTTATTTTGTTGGGGACTAGAGTAGCGAGTTAGGCTAACATGAAGTCATTTTGGACACGAACTGCTAAGAAAATGAAACAACGATTTGACCACAGACTGTGTATATTGATCAATACACAGCAAACGTTACAGAGAACGCACCATATATTAAACAAATCTTGAGGGAAACTTACTTTGAGCTGGATTTCACGGGAAACCACAAGATCATGTCCATGGCTTGCTCAGTGTCCTCAACAACAAGCTGGTGGTTGGAACCGGTCTGAACCGGAAGCAAACTCCCGCCCAGTGGAATTTACTTTGTATCAACACTTATTAATAGCTTCAGATTTAAGAAGCGCAGCACTGCCCCAAATATTTGTTCTAAATTGATTTCAATACACACAAAAACATTATTTGTGGGTATACTGTTCTCATAATAGTAAATTGAAATAATTTCTCCAATATTAAAAGCACAAGATTAAATTTAAGTCCAAAATTGCAGAAATAAGTACTTTGATTCAAAGTTGTGCTTGCAACACTTTTCTCAGTGTATGGTTGTAAATAAGACAAAATATGCAAAAGTTCAAGGTGTATTAGTACTTTCAAGAGGCACTGTATAGTGTTGTGAAGACCCCAGCAACGACACCAAATTTATCTACAACCTAATTTTCATCTGTATAGCACCAGGTGGGGGTCTTTTTTCCCCAATTCACTAGTTTGCACTGTTTATTTTTCGTGAGAAATGTTCTAATCTAAAGTAAAATCCACAAATGTTGAACTTGATCAACATTTGTGGTCACAATGTCATCCCAGCGTATTTGTCTTTGCATTTGTGCAATAACGTAATCCTTGAAGCAACACGGGTGAATGGCACAAAGGATGCAATAGAAGTGCCTGTTGGATTTTATTGCTATTATAAGATTGTACTTTTTGTGCCAAGGGCGAGTGGTTATGTGGTCTGTGGCACACGCAAAGCAAAACTGTGAATTGTGCACTGATTGTGCAGCTGATAGTCAGTGGTGCCATCAGGCAGGTCATGGGTCGACCATATTATAAAGAATCAAACCAATTTTGGTTTTATCGACAAATAAAACAACACTATTACATACTGCATGCACAATTTCTCAAAAGCCTTATGTGTTTGAATACAATTTACTCTATCAAATTTGCTGTCATAACAAAACACCATTTTTATGACTTCTTTCATCTGTAATCCCAATAGCATACCAGCATCAACTCAGATCAGTGAGTTACTGAGGTGGAATTCCCCTATCAAAGAAAGTGTCAGCTTTAACATTATTCTCCACAGTGAACATGTGGCCTAAGGTTAGTGATGAATACTGCGCTTACATCAGCCTATTCAACCAACAACCACAAAACACATTCCTCAAAGACACATTATGTAACAGACGTGCTCCTTGTTGAACTTGTTTGAACATTCATAACAGCCCTCAAAACGGCAGAAAATAGTCTTTTAGACATATCTAATGGGGGTTTCCTTTTGTGCCTAACAATGATTGTGTTTTAGTCTGGCATTTGCTCACAGCAATATTGTTATGGTCAAATACTGAAAGGATGATACTGTGAGAGACCATAGTGTGCAAGGCTTCGTTTTATTAGAAAAATACAGTTCAATACAAGTGCAAATGGATGTAATTACATACAAAAGATTCAATTAGCAGGCAACCACTGTATTTTGGACCTCGTGGTTTTCAATGTTGAAAGTGTACACAGGCACAGGAAGAACATGCAAACTCCACACAAAATTCTGGACCCCATGGATATTTACCATTTTGGTGGGCCCATACCACAAGTTTACAACTGGGTAGGCAAGTTTGCTTGTTGGCGGGCCAGAAAATGTAGTTCTGAACCTGCCCATGGTGACCAAAACAAAATGCATTGAACTGTATGTGAGGAAGGGCATCTTTATTTGTTTAATTATTATTGTTTAGAGCAAAACTGCAAATTCTATGACCTATAACTCAGTTCATGTCTACGTGGTTTCAGATCTGAAACCATATTTGGTTTCTGCAGATCATATTTGAGGTGAAATTTCCCCAAATAATGTTTTGAGTATCTGATTTTATATGAAATGTTATGGCTCATACTTTTTAATGCACCAGATTGTTATTTGTAATGAAATTAAAAAATTAATTGTACACTAATTTATAACAAAATAACAGGCTCTCATTCGTCCAGGAAGTATTCATCGAAGTGAAGCTTAAATCATCGATTGGACTGGGTTTGGTTGAGTTGAGACGTTTTGCTTCTTCTGAGCCCTTATGGTCAGAATGTGACACTGGACCCAAGCCAGAGCGGTTCCCTCCTGGGGGAACCTGAGTTGTGTATAGACTGCTCTGGCTTGGGTCCAGTGTAACATTCTGACCACAAGAGTCATAGATTTACAGGACTCAAATGAATACACTCAATACACCTGCGGCGGTGAGCGCCTACTGTAGTTTGGCCAGTAGTCCACCATCAATTTGAAAAAAGTGAAAAAAAATCCAGTATCATATTCTGACCACAAGACTTAAGAAGAAGCTTCTGTGAATATCCTAAAATGACACAAGACCATTATTGTATAATTTTCATATTTTCTAAAATTAAAATAAACTCATGACCTGTCCATGGTGACACGATAGTCTGTACGTGTCGGGGGTTTGTAGCCGATAAAAACATTTTTTAATCTGCTCACATCCACTTCCTCTTCCTCTCATCGTTGCCCTGTCCCACACAGCAGCAGCTTAAGCCCGGATGTGTTCACTCATGACAGTGATAGAGGGGGCATCCCGTATGACGAAGCAAAGGATTAACAACTGCCGCCCCATAATAATCTCTCTGCAGTCTGGATTAGATCAGCAGGCTTCAGACCAAGTGGCTTTTTACCCTAGACTATAAAGCAAATCTGCAACTTCCTTTAACCTCAAAGAGGTGGAGTCCACACCAGCAGCTGTAGGCATGAGACAGGCCTTACACAGGCACACACTTTATTAATTTTATTAATTTATTTGAACAGGGACAATTCACATTAATCAACATTTCTGTAAATGTGCCAGTTTTAGCTCTAAAGCAGCTAGTTTCCAACCGTAGTTATCAACCTTGGTGAAATCTGGTTGCACACACAGAGGGCTGGTTCCCTCACAGTGTAACTGACAAAGCTGTTCCACGGGTCTTTTCAAAAAAAATTCTATATTGTTTTTAGCTAATGTTTGTTTATGAACAATGTTTGCTTGTACCCCTAAAATGATGCATTTCTGAGGTAATGTTTAATTTGAAATGATTCAAAATGTTACCATTTCAGCACCACCAACTAATCAAACAAGTTAATGTATCAAATTTCCATCTAACCTTGAAACATTATGCAGACAATTATGCTGCCCATATCAGTAATATGAAGCCACACAAGCCTGTTACATAAACTTGCACCATGTCTGCCTGGCATAAGGCCACAGAAATCTGTAATCTGTGCGTGATCAGCTCTCATCTCCACTTCATGTCTGGATTAAATCAACCACACAAACATCCAACATCGATTTTAGAGCAACATCGAGGCCAAATGAGAACATGTACTCAGACCAAAGAGCAATAGTATTAGTGATGTATTAGCTGTGAATAGTTTGTTGCTTTCAATTATCCTCAATAGCCAATGTAAAGAAGACCTTTTATTAAAATTGACTAATACATTTTTTTGGTTGCAAAATTATGATAAACAAAAGTAATTGAACCATCTGTGGGTTCACCCTTCCTATAATAACTCTTACACTCAACTTCATCGCCCTAAAAAACGACCTTATTATACTATACAGACATTACAAGTCATGTCCATGTTCGTTGTGTAGCAGACGTCTTATGTCTGTCCAAATGTAGAGCGTTTACTCGGTAGAGCAGTAGTGGAGGTTATAATAAGACATTATAAGACATAAAAACATTTAGCTGTAAAATGATTGCCAACAATGCTAGCTCGAATAAATGGACAAATGAATAAACAAAACAAAAAATAATGTCACATAGGTTTGTTAATTAAAGTCCCTGTACCTGATGTTTAAAAGTAGTAATTTGTGAAAAAATATACATATATCCTAATTGGTGAAGTTTGCATTGTATTATAATTTGTTTATGTTGTGTATGGTCAATCCAAATAGTCAACGTGTGACGAAAAGGAGTACCTTTTTTGGTCACATACTGACTGAGCACGGCCGTGACGGTAAAATACCCATTTCATCACAATTTCACTAAAAAGGTTAAACATCAAGTAGTGCCTTTAATGAAAGGGATGTTTTTTTGTTTTTTTCTATTCGACAGCAAATTAACGTTAATTTTCAGTTGCTTAGTTGAGCATTAACATATTTCCTAACACTAGCTTTAGTTGCAGTACCTGCAGAGTAAAAGGTCAGAGGAAGTTGAGTGAAATCTATTAGCTGCCGCTCAAACGCAGCATAACAGATTTACATAAATCAAAGATCGGTCCATATGCACTTGAAAGTAAATGAATAGGGTTAACAGAGAGTTACAGAGAGTTACAGCAACATTACTAAGTGCATCTGGGCACCAAACGAGTACCTGAGGAGAGTTAATGTCGGATAGGGCCTCTGTGTAGAGCAGTCCCCTTGGGTTATAAAAACATACTGTTTCTGTTGAGTTATTTTGCTGTGATTTTTTCTGTAAAACCAGTGCCGCCGTTCCCTATACTCTGAAAACTCCCTGTGCATAAGGCACCACAACTCCGAGGGGAACCACATTAAGGCCAGTGTGACTGAACGCCATAGTATTTGTGCCAATGGCGCCGCCGTTTTATTAACGCAGCTGACAAAAAACGAGTGTCAAGTGCCCTTAGGAACACCTTTGTACATGCAAAATTTGGCCATTAGGTGGGGCCGAGTGCCCATTAATCTATAATATATAATGTCTTGTACATTTATGAACAGCAGTGGGGGGAAATATAAATGTTTTTCAAAACTAATTTATAAAAATAGACTATAATATAGCCTGCCCATCTCTGATTGGCCTCTAAGATCAAAAGCAAAAGTAAACTCAGCTGTTTACCATGTGGTGCATGTTTAGCTTCACTGTTAGATGCTCAGACCAAAGTTAACAAGCAGCATCTTGGATATTTGCGTTTGCGACTCTCCCTGGATTATTTATGTTTTAACCGTAGGAATATGCTTTTACCCAAACATGGAAACATGAAGATGAGAAATTGCAGCAAGAATTTGAGCTATTTGTATATTACTTGTCTGCACTTTTCGGAAGCACGTCTTGTCGTATGGATGTAACTGCACCTGCACCGGTAAGTCTTTTTTTACATTTCTTATTTGAGCAGTTGGGTTTTCAAGCAGGTTTTGGGGAAATAAAACACATTGCCATTGAACTTGGGCAGTAGATTACATAAATACAGGAAAATGTATAATTGTATTAAATGTTTCACATTAGAAATTGGCATTTATGCTATGTGTAGAGATGGCCATAATTGCCTATATTTTCTGTGGGCTGCACGGTAGCACCACGGTTAGTTCTCTCGCTTCACAGCTAGAAGGTCCCGGGTTTGATTCCCACCTGGACGGGGCCTTTCTGTGTGGAGTTTGCATGTTCTCCCCGTGTCTGCGTAGGTTTCCTCCGGGTACTCCGGTTTCCCCTACCACTATAAAACATGTACAATAGGCCAGGATGAATGACGTGTGTGTGTGAATGTATGGAGGTGGTCAGAGGGACCGTTGGCGCAGATGTCTGCAGTTACATGGGAGTAAAATGCTCTCATGTAAATCGCTTTGTGACCATATCTGTGGAAGGCGCTACATAAATAAAGATCTTCTTCTTCTGTGTACAAGTCATGATAGAGCCCAGTCAGCGTGGTGACATGTCACCCTCCTGTTTCCTCCCCAAAACGTCGAGCTGGCAAACCACTCCAGACCCCAGGGCCGAACGGGTCTGGAGTGGTTTGGACCCCCTTTGGGCACGGAGTGGTTCACCTTTGATGCTCTGGTCCATCTCAGTCCACCCCCATGGAAATGCAACAAGCGTCTATGGACAAACCAGATAAGCATTGTTAGCTTAAACCAGGGGTCACCAACGTGGTGCCCGCGGGCACCCAGGTGCCCTTTCTTGCATCTGATTCTTAAAAATACAAATATTTCTGTTCTTGTGACTCAGTACGACTTTAAAATAAAGCTATTGATATAATATGGGGTCAATATCCTATAAGTAAACAGTGTACGTTTAAGTCTTTAGGATTTGTTTTAACTGGTAGCTCTCGAACAACTCAATGCTCTTGAAGTAGCCCTCGGCCGAAAAGAGGTTGGTGACCCCTGGCTTAAACCGACAGCACCTAAGTATAATGAATCTATATGTTGTATTAATAAGAAGCATTTGAATGGGCGATACCTGAGAATAATAAACACGAAAAAGTCAAATACCAGGGAATGGAAAGCTATAATTTGAACAACTGTTTTTACAATAAACCAATCCAGCTGTTTTGCTTCCGATACCCCTACCGATACTGGGGTTTGAGTATCTGCCTATATCCGATATTAACCGATACCAATAGTGTTTTGAAAGTGTCTTTCTCTGAGTGAAAAAGTGAATGGTCCTCTTCTCCATTTTGAGATCAATAAAATGTTATATTTTCTTGCAAACAAGATGTTACAGATTAATTACAATTGCATCTATTAATAAACTAATGTAAAAGCATCTAACAAGGATCAGTGGACTTTTCTACACAGTATCCTTGGGTATGACAGGCTATTTCGCTTACATTAATATAAACAACTCACATAAAGTGATCTGATCATTACAACTTCAATACAACTGCAATAAAAAATATGTTATATCAGTAATTCTTTAACAGTGTTTCATGAACTAAAATACAAACACTTGGCCAATCCAGCAGTGGACGATTTTATTTATTAGGCTACTTTAGGTGATCCAGTCATATTTTCTGCCCCAACCTTGATTAGTTGCAGCTAGCCTTAGCATAGTGTTGGGAACTGCATTTTGCGTGGCGATTAAAAATAAGTTTGCGAAAGGTTAAAACTCAGTGATTGAATACTCCAGGTTCTGCCCTTCAATATGAGGTACAGCCTGCCCATCTACACTGAGATTAGTTGGTGAAAGTTGTGTTTTTAAAACGGTGAGGGGCCAAACAGGTTCAGTATTGGATATTTGTAGCTGATATCCGATATTGTATTTTTTCCAGTATCAGCTGCAATATCCGATATCAGTATCGGATCGGTGCATCCCTAGTTTTGACCTGTGCAGAAGGATGTACTGGCGCCTTGCATCTAAAGCCCAGACTGTAAAAGCAGCATGTGGTCTGAAAGATGCCTCTCATTACAGTTCCATTATATAACACTGTGTCCTTTACTGTCAAGGTAATTCCCCACACACACAGAGGACCATGCCAGCTGCCTCAAGTGGTGTCATCCTGTCACTGGAAAGAATTTAATATCTATTGCTTAATTCATGGTGTTCTGCCTTGAAGCGGCCGAGACCTTAACAAAACTTCTCTTCTGTATTTAATAAAGAGAAGTGGTGTTAGACTTTTGCACGATGTGCAAATTCCTCAAATGTGATTACATAACAACACAATAAACTCTTTATCAAAGTAAAAAGATCACAAAAAGCACAATTTTGACACTTGGGGTGGGATGGTCCTCACGCGGATAAGAAACGTGTTGCAATACTGAGGGGAGGGACACTACATTCACTATGGAATAAATTGGAGATAGAGTTGAAACGATGTCCAAACATCAACCTGTTCAAATATAAATACAAACAAAAGACTTTTGAAATATACAGAGAGATCAATTAGACAATAAGATCAATTATGTGTATTTTTCCCTCTATAATCAAAGAAGACTGTTGCAAAGAAGACTGTTCCAAGACTGCTGCTTGGAACGGTTGTCATTCTATTGCTCAAATTTACAAATTGAGAATTAGGGTAGACAAGTTATGAATCTGTTGAGAGGGACCCTCCCAAAGGGCTCAAAACCTTGTCTTTTAATGCACCACTCAGCATAGGAACATCATCTACAAAATCAGCTGTTGGGGCAGCTGGGTGGGGGTTTGTTGGTGGGGAGCTACTGCCCTCTTCAACTAGCCCGCTCTACACCCTGGCTTTTTAATGCACCACACTATGCAGGGCTTACATCATACTTCACATATAACTCAACTAAATAAATTAATACATTAATAAATTAATAATAATAATAATAATAATAATAATAATAACAACCCCGTGAACTGCTACCTTAACGTGGTGGGGTTGTTTGAGTGCCCGAATGATCCGAGGAGCTATGTTGTCTGGGGCTTCATGCCCCTGGTAGGGTCTCCCATGGCAAACAGGTCTTAGGTGACGGGTCAGACGAAATGCAGTTCAAAGACTTCTATGGACAGTTCAAGAACAAGGATCGTGACGTCGCCCGGTATGGCGCAGCCGGGGCCCCACCCTGGAGCCAGGCCTGGGGTTGGGGCTCGAATGCGAGCGTCTGGTGGTCGGGCCTCTGCCCACGGGGCCCGGCCGGGCACAGCCCGAAGGGACGACGTGGGCCCGCCCTCCTGTGGACCCACCACCCGCAGAGGGATCCGTAGGGGTCGGGTGCAGAGAGGACTAGGTGGCAGTCAAAGGCGGGTGCCTCGACGACCTGGTCCGCGTGCGCAGCTTCTGGCGTTCGGGACATGGAACGTCACTTCGCTGGGGGGAAGGCGCCTGAGCTTGTGCGGGAGGTTGAGAGATACCGGCTATATATAGTCGGTATCTAGCCTGGGTTCCGGATCCCAACTCCTGGAGAGAGGCTGGACTCTCCATTTTTCTGGAGTTGCCCGCGGGGAGAGACGGCGGGCTGGGGTGGGTTTGCTTATAGCCCCCAGCTCAGCCGCCACGTGTTGGAGTTCACCCCGGTGAACGAGAGGGTCGCGTCCCTACGCCTTCGGGTTGGGGACAGGTCTCTCACCGTTGTCTCGGCCTACGGGCCCAACATCGGTGCAGAGTACCCGGCCTTCTTTGAGTCCCTGGGAGGGGTACTAGATAGTGCTCCGACTGGGGACTCCATTGTTCTACTGGGGGACTTCAACGCCCACGTGGGTAACGACAGTGAGACCTGGACGGGGGTGATGGGGAAGAACGGCCTCCCCGATCTGAACCCGAGTGGTGTTCTGTTATTGGACTTCTGTGCTAGTAACAGTTTGTCCATAACAAACACCATGTTCGAGCACAAGGGTGTCCATAAGTGCTCGTGGCACCAGGACACCCTAGGCAGGAGGTCGATGATCGACTTTGTAGTTGTGTCATCTGATCTCCGGCCACGTGTCTCGGACGCTCGGGTGAAGAGAGGGGCTGAGCTGTCAACCGATCACCACCTGGTGGTGAGCTGGATCCGCTGGCAGGGGGGAGGAAGCCAGTCAGACCTGGCAGGCCCAAACGTGTTGTGAGGGTCTGTTGGGAACGTTTGGTGGATCCCTCTGTCAGTAGGGTCTTCAACTCCCACCTCCGGAAGAGCTTCACCCAGATTCCGAGGGAGGTTGGAGACATGGAGTCCGAGTGGACCATGTTCTCCTCCTACATTGTCGATGCGGCTGCTCGCAGTTGTGGCCGTAAGGTCTCTGGTGCCTGTCGCGGCGGCAATCCCCGAACCCGGTGGTGGCACCCGGAAGTAAGGGATGCCGTCAAGCTGAAGAAGGAGTCCTACCTGGCCTTGTTGGCTTGTGGGACTCCGGAGGCAGCTGAGAGGTACCGGCAGGCCAAGCGTGCTGCAGCTCGTGCAGTCACAGAGGCAAAAACTCGGGTCTGGGAGGAGTTCGGAGAAGCCATGGAGGAGGACTATCGGTCGGCCTCGAAGAGATTCTGGCAAACCATCCGGCGCCTCAGGAGGGGAAGCAGTGCTTCACCAACACTGTTTACAGTGCGGGCGGGGAGCTGTTGACCTCGACTGGGGATGTGGTCGGGCGGTGGAAGGAGTACTTCGAGGATCTCCTCAATCCCACTGTCACGTCTTCCGATGAGGAGGCAGAGGCTGGGGACTCGGAGGGGGGTTCGTCCATCACCCAGGCTGAAGTCACTGAGGTGGTTAGAAAGCTCCTCGGTGGCAAGGCCCCGGGGGTGGATGAGATTCGTCCCGAGTACCTTAAGTCTCTGGATGTTGTAGGGCTGTCTTGGCTGACACGTCTCTGCAACATCGCGTGGCGGTTGGGTACAGTGCCTCTGGATTGGCAGACCGGGGTGGTGGTCCCTCTCTTTAAGAAGGGGGATCGGAGGGTGTGCTCCAATTACAGAGGGATCACACTTCTCAGCCTCCCCGGTAAGGTCTACTCCAGGGTGCTGGAGAGGAGGATCCGGCCGATAGTCGAACCTCGGATTCAGGAGGAACAATGCGGTTTTCGTCCCGGTCGTGGCACACTGGACCAGCTCTATACCCTACATCGGGTGCTCGAGGGTTCGTGGGAGTTCGCCCAACCAGTCCACATGTGCTTTGTGGATTTGGAGAAAGCGTTCGACCGTGTCCCTCGTGGTGCCCTGTGGGGGTGCTCCGGGAGTATGGGGTCCGGGGCCCTCTGCTAAGGGCTGTCCGTTCCCTGTATGACCGCAGCAGGAGCTTGGTTCGCATTGCCGGCAGTAAGTCAGACTTGTTTCCGGTGCGTGTTGGTCTCCGCCAGGGCTGCCCTATGTCACCGGTTCTGTTCATTACCTTTATGGACAGAATTTCTAGGCGCAGCCAGGGGCCGGAGGGTGTCCGGTTTGGGAACCTCAGGATCTCATCTCTGCTGTTCGCAGATGATGTTGTTCTGTTGGCTTCATCAAATCAGGACCTCCAGCGCGCACTGGGGCGGTTTGCAGCCGAGTGTGAAGCGGCCGGGATGAGGATCAGCACCTCCAAATCTGAGGCCATGGTTCTCCACCGGAAAAAGGTGGCTTCCCCGCTTCAGGTCGGTGGGGAGTCCTTACCTCAAGTGGAGGAGTTCAAGTATCTCGGGGTCTTGTTCACGAGTGAGGGACGGATGGAGCGTGAGATCGATAGACGGATCGGTGCAGCGTCAGCAGTGATGCGGTCGCTGTATCGGACTGTTGTGGTGAAGAGGGAGCTGAGTCAGGGGGCAAAGCTCTCGATTTACCGATCGATCTACGTTCCCACCCTCACCTATGGTCATGAGATCTGGGTAATGACCGAAAGGACAAGATCGCGGATACAAGCGGCCAAAATGAGTTTCCTTCGCAGGGTGGCTGGGCACACCCTCCGAGATCGGGTGAGGAGCTCAGTTACCCGGGAGGAGCTCGGTGTAGAGTCGCTGCTCCTTCACGTCGAAAGGAGCCAGCTGAGGTGGCTAGGGCATCTGTTCCGGATGCCTCCTGGTCGCCTCCCTCGGGAGGTGCTCCAGGCATGTCCTATTGGGAGGAGGCCTCGTGGAAGGCCCAGGACACGCTGGTGGGACTATGTCTCCGAGCTGGCCTGGTGTCGCCTCGGGGTCCCCCCAGAACAGCTGGAGGAGGTGTGCGTGGATCGGGAAGTCTGGGCATCTCTGCTGAGACTGCTGCCTCCGCGACCCGGCCCCGGATAAAGCGGAAGAAAATGGATGGATGGAATAATAATAATGATAAACATAATAATAATAATAATTCAACTCAAATTAAAATTATATTGAGGATGGTAATGACAGCTGATAAGTAGCAAGATCTCGGAGTATAATAAGTATTAATGCTTTTTAATGCATTACACTATGCAGGGCTTTTATAATACATTATACATGAAAAAAATAAAAATAAAAAATAAATTATATAAATTGGCATTGGTAACATGTTGAAATATATTATATTAAGTAGGGGTGTAACAATGCACCGTCCCACGGTGCATCGCAGTGCGCAAATTTGACGGTATGAACCGTGCAAAAGTGACGGTGCGCAAATTGTATTACTTATTTTCTATTATTAAATGTTGATATTGCTGCGCTGTAATTGAAGCCAATAATGCTACTTCCTTAACGTTAGATGGCGCAGTCAAAAGGTCAAAACACTTTCCCTTGTATGACCCCTCCTTAACCTCAGCGGCGTGGCACTGACACTGACGTCATTTGTGCATGGCACACAGACAGAGAGAGACATGGAGGAGGTGGAGATCGTGGACGCTCCGACAACATTCAAATCAACAGTTTGGCAACATTTTGGTTTCCTGAGGAAAAGACAACATGGTGACGTTGACCAAGAAAAGACAATTTGCAAACTTTGTCGATGTATATTAGCGCACAGTGCAGGTAACACATCCAACATGATGCGCCACTTACAACGCCATCACAGTCAAGTCCTGCAGTCTCCATCACCAAAACCCACAAAGCTAGCTAAGGGTCAAACAACAATCAAAGAAGCATTTTCGCTACCATTGTTGTCAACAAGTCTGCGTGCACAAGAAATAACAAAGAAAATCTGCAACTTTCTTGCCAAAGGGATTAAGCCATTTTCAGTTGTAGAGGAGGAAGGATTTGGGGAATTACTTCAGACACTGGAGCCAAAAGATCATATGCCGTCACGTACACACTTCAGCAAATCGGTAGTGCCAACATTATACAAAGACGCCAGGACAAGGGTGAAAGAAGCTCTTAAAAGATCCGGAGGAGTGGCTCTTACCACGGATGGCTGGACGTCCCGAGCCACACAGAGCTACATAACCATCACAGCTCATTTGATTAACTGTCAGTGGGAAATTAAGAGCTTTGTTCTTCAAACGCGTGCATTGTTCGAGTCACATACTGGAGACAATATTGGCGAAGTCTTAAAATCAGCACTTTCAGAATGGGAGCTCGGAACAACAGGTCAGTCTGTTGCTGTTGTTACTGACAATGCCAGAAATATGGATGTAGCACATTAAATGCTTAGCCCATACTCTGAATCTATGCTCTCAGGCAGCGCTGTCTTTGCCCGTGATTAGCCGTTTGTTGGGCCGTGTGAGGAAAATTGCTGCATTTTTCCATAGAAGTAGCACTGCAACTGCAATCTTGACAGCGAAACAGAAACTACTGGATTTGCCACAGCATAAACTTGTGATGGACGTGAGTACTCACGCTAGACATGTTAAACCGCTACCTCGAACAACAAGCAGCAGTGACCGCAACCCTCGTTAGCCCGGAACTGCGACGCAACGCACAGGAGATGATCATTTTGGAAGCTCATGATATTGTAAACACGGAGGACATTGTGAAGTTACTTGCACCCCTCAAAACAGCCACAGCTGTGTGATGAAAAAACTCCAACAGTGTCCTTGATTTTACCATTGATCCACATGATAAAACAGAATATGGTACCTAAAAAAGAAGACACCACTACTATAGCAAGCTTAAAAAGAGCCATTTTGGCAAAGCTGAAGGACAGGTACAGCGATGTTCACGACTACCTGCTTGAGAGTACAGCCCTTGGCCCGAGATTCAGCACTCTCCCCATCATTGGACCAGAAGAGCGCGAGCTGTTTATAAACGACTGAAGGATGAAATTCTACAGCTGCAGTCGACAGAGGTATTTTATTCCTTTTTCTAAGTCTTACTCTAGTGTTCTTATTTTATTAGTTTACTTATTTTCAAATAAAATGATCTTGTGCTAATTATGCTGAAACCACCTAAATTACTTCCTCCGTTTCATGTTTATCCTGTGATCAGATGCATGCCACTGGAGGAGAGGACTCTCATGACAGGAAGCAGTTCCAATGTTGAAAGTCCGGTCCGAAAGTCCGGACCTCTTTGGTGACTGTTTCACCAGTACCAGGAGTGAGGAAGACGAGTCCACCACTGTGATAGACCAACAGACATGGACATGTACAAAAAAGAAAGTCCACTCCCACTGACCGAGTGTCCACTTAAATGGTGGAAAGAAAAATCTGGTGTATTTAGCATGCTTGCTCCACTAGCTAAAGCACACCTTGCCGTTCCTGCAACCTCTGTACCAAGCGAGCGTGTATTTTCCACCGCAGGGGACATAGTCAACAGTCAAAGGTCCCAGCTTCTACCTGAACATGTTGACATGCTAATCTTTTTGAAAAATAATCTTAAATAACTTGCAGACAATTGTATTTTGTTTGGCTGTTCAGTTCGTTTATTTTGTTAAAAATACTTGCATTACAAGTTCAAATCAGATTCAGAAGTGGATGCCTGCCTCTCTTAAATACAGGGGGCCAAAGTCTCAAAAATGGATGGAACCTGACATGGTCTGCCATACTTTTTATTTGTGTTTTTTCTGTTAACTTTAACCCTAAGGACCAATAATTGGAGGGTCTGCTCTGCTGGAAATATCGTGGAAAAAAATGGTGGCCATTTTAGTGTATGCACCCCCATGTCGAAAAAGTCGCTTTTGACACTGGTCCAAAGTTTGGTTTAGGCCATTTACAGCCCATTAGAAAATGATTTACACCATTGTATTTGGTATCATTTTAAAGGATACATTGTCATGTTTCATTTGAGCCCAAATGTACTACTCTGTGACAATTACTGTGGTAACCATCGCTCCTCTAACTCAAACCTGAGGACGTTGTTTCACCATTTTCGCCAAAACAGTTTTAGTACGTTTAACGCTGTTTCTTCCAGGAACATCACAGACACAAATGTTTGATACTGGGCAACTCTCTAGACTCTGAGGATTCAGGAAATGTATAACATGTCAGCACTTTCTCAGCTTAAGGCCTCTTTGTGAGCCACAAAGTAGAAAAATGTCCACCTCATATGAGCCTCTTCAATAGAAATAAGCCTATATCGGCCATTCTGAGGTTGGAACAGCTGGTGGACCTTCTGCCCAGGACAGGCCCAACTTGAAATTACATTATAGAGAAGAACAGTTCTGTATTTTCAAAAAAACATTTCAAAAAAAGTTCTTCCTCTATTTTGTATTATATAGCTCTTTATCATTATGCCTATACTATGCCATACACACAATGTCACTCTGTTGCTGTATTGAAATTCTGTCCATAAAAGTAATAAGTAACTTTTTGTTTATTCATTTATAAAACACATTTCATGTGGCCATGACAGACTCAATGTGCCTAGAAAGAAAATACATTATGTAACATTAAAAACAAAAATCAAATATATTAAAATATCAAAGAGAAATCTAGTGTGACAATTTTAACATGTACAAAAAACTTGGAATAACTTCAGAAAGTCTAGATAAATAGTTAAACCTGTCTTGTTCAGACTGCCTCTGTGATCTGATCCTGGACTGTACTAGACTGTAGTTATTTTGTGTTGACTCTTCCTGTCCTGGTTATACTCTATAACACCTCACTATCATTATACAACTATATTTGACTTATTAGTGATGAAATAAAACAACTTTAATGAAAGGATCTTATACAACTATTTACATTATCAATTTACTAATTGGTAAAAAAGGGTGTTGTTCGTAGTAAATCTGTGGTTTATGGCAAATCCACCTTCAGAACAGTGCAGTTTTCTACAGCAAATACATTAACTACAGTAAGTTAGTATCTAGTGTACAACCAATACATATGGTATTTTAGGCATACCCCTGTGGTGTCTTCAAAGCCAAACTGTTGGTTGTATTATTGAGACATTTTAGACAGATTTAGAGGGTTATGTATATTGTAGTAGTGAAAGCAACAGAGTGACATTGTGTGTATGGCATAGTATAGGCGTAATGATAAAGAGCTACAGTATATAATACAAAATAGAGGAAGAACTTTTTTGAAATGTTTTTTGAAAATACAGAACTGTTCTTCTCTATAATGTAATTTCAAGTTGGGCCTGTCCTGGCAGAAGGTCCACCAGCTGTTTCAATCTCAGAATGGCCGATATAGGCTTATCTCTATTGAAGAGGCTCATATGAGGTGGACATTTTTCTACTTTGTGGCTCACAAAGAGGCCTTAAGCTGAGAAAGTGCTGACATGTTTTACATTTCCTGAATCCTCAGAGTCTAGAGAGTTGCCCAGTATCAAACATTTGTGTCTGTGATATTCCTGGAAGAAACAGCGTTAAACATAGTCAAACTGTTTTGGCGAAAATGGTGAAAAAACTTCCTCAGGTTTGAGTTAGAGGAGCTATGGTTACCACAGTAATTGTCACAGAGTAGTACATTTGGGCTCAAATGAAACATGACAATGTATTGTTTAAAATGATACCAAATACAATGGTGTAAATCATTTTCTAATGGGCTGTAAATGGCCTAAACCAAACTTTAGACCAGTGTCAAAAGCGACTTTTTCGACATAGGGGTGCATACACTAAAATGGCCACCATTTTTTTTCGCGATATTTCCAGCAGAGCAGACCCTCCAATTATTGGTCCTTAGGGTTAAAGTTAACAGAAAAAACACAAATAAAAAGTATGGCAGACCATGTCAGGTTCCATCCATTTTAAAGAGCTTTTGAGACTTTGGCCCCCCGACTATTAGGGCTAAGGTAAGGTTAGCTTGTAAACTCCACTATCCTTAAGGTTAGGGCTAAGGTAAGGTTAGCTTGTAAACTCCACTATCCTAAGGTTAGGTAAGGTTAGCTTGTAAATCCAATAGGCTAAGGTTAGCTTGTAAACTCTGCGTCGAATGGCGGGGTGTCATAAGGAGACGGCAAAATAGCAAAAAGAGTTTGTAGCCGTCGGACGGTTCTATAGACACTGCCTACATGAAACGAGATCCTGGTTGTCGTTGTGCTTCATTTCTGTTATCTATATGAACATTTCAAACAATGCTTTGTAATTTGGTCTGTGTTAAAAAAAGCCTGTCCCTCTTCCGGGTAGTCACGGAGCGTTAGCTGCGGGCGGCTCACAGGTAATCAGTATTCTCTTTATTGTAACTATCATGTCTTAAAATTAGTTGGTGATCAGGCGATTGTATCACTTTTAGCTCCGGCCTGCGCCGTGGTGTTCAGAGGCCGATGGCTTGGCTTTTGGTCCTCTGTGTGGGTTCCTCCGGTTGTTTGTGTCCTGACAGGCAAGGCAAGGAAAGTTTATTTGTAGAGCACAATTCATACACAAGGCAATTCGAAGTGCTTCACAGTTGCATAAAATGACAAGAAAACAGATCAAATCAATCAATAAAACAATAAATCAATAAATCAATCACTTTTATTACAATTACAGTAAAAGGCAAGAGTGCAGATAAAATACTTCAGTTTTCATATGCACGGGTAAACAGAGCTGTTTTCAGCCTAGATTTGAACATTGTCAGAGTTGAGGCCTGTCTCACATCCTCATGAAGACTGTTCCAGATTTTAGCTGCATGAAACTGAAACGCAGCCTCACCGTGTTTATTATTGACTCTGGGAACCACCAGGAGACCCCTCCCTGAAGTTCTCAGGGCCCGAGATGGTTCATATGACTCTAACATGTCAGAGATGTACTTTGGTGCTAAACCATGAAAAGACTTGTACACAAGC
>VHKM01000057.1:100000-227500 GCA_007210695.1 Neogobius melanostomus
GGAGTACTCATTTTTGAGAGAAATATAAGTATTTTTGGGGGGTATTTCCCTACCCGGAAGACAAGACGCTTCGATTCAGTTAACTCCGCCCCTCTCTCCGCTCATTCCACATTTGCAGTATTATAAATATAAATATTGCTGCAAAAGTGAAGTTACTTCACATAATGCAGTTATAAGGAGTTGACATGTGCAACACAGTTTCATAAATGGCTAACACACACGCTAACACACGCTAACACGCGTTTTGATTGACTCACCGCTCAGCATGGCCTCCCCATCGTCGGGTGTTTACGTTATGGCCCTCGTGTTGGTTATAAAAGTTAATCCACTTTGATTCTGGCCAAGGTTTACCAAGCATCCATCAGGTTGGTTGATATAGTAGCTAGCTTAATCCCGGAAAGAAATTCCAACTTCTGGCGAGTGCACTCTTCTTTAGGAAGGTTCGCATCCGTGACATTATCGGTAAGAAAAAAGAACAGGCGGTGTCCAGAGTAGGTTAGAAAGAGCTCAGTCTTCAAAAACAACACTTATGCTCAGATCCATGGCTCCTCCAGCCGTGGGTGCGCTTGATTAGCGTCGTGGGACAGCACAGACGCGTCGGAGAGTTGCTTTTTTTTTTTTTTTTTTTTTTTTCAAAAAAAAAAAAAAAAAAAAAAAAAGTTTTATAAATACAAATCAGGCCGTAAGGCATTACATTACAGACGTAGAGCACTTCCGTTCCGCTGTGACGACACAACTGAACAGCTCAGTCGTTTACCAGGAGAGGGTGGAGCAGCTGCTCAGAGAGCAGGATTCAGGAGGATTACTTAGAACTGCGTGAATGAAGCCAAAAACCGCTCTGGGGTGTTTTTGATAAGGAAATAGCATAACAACATGGCTAAAAACTCAAAAAAGTCGATTTTGCATGATATAGGACCTTTAAGTATAGGTCTGATTTGTTTTTTTCATGTGCAGCAACTTTTATAAAGGAGTTTCTAAGCGAGAAAAGACGGAAAAGACTCCATAAGTTTGATTGTCCATATTTGCCAACCCCAGTCTCTCTCACATTGGCGTCACTATCTTCACTATCACACCGTTGAACTGAACACATTCTGGACCAAAGATAAAGGTGAAAACTCCAGTTGTAAGTAGTAGTACAGAAGCAGTTTTGATTCAACACAAACCATTTGCGTTGTCTCCCTTCACCCCTAAATGTTTGTGAGCTATTTCTCATGTTGATCTTGATGATCTGTGGCATCATGCTTTGCGGGATTCTCTCACAGTAATATTTTAATGGAATTTCCAGATCAGTCTAAGTTTGGCTTTGGGTCCCAAAGGGGCCTCTTTAACCGTCTCATGGGAAATGTGTATCATTTTGTGCAGTGCAACAATTACAAAACACACAGGCACTACAGCCCTAGAAAATATTCCCATTTGCTTATCAACATTTGTAAATTCCACTTGCACGTTCACTATGGTTGCAACAATTGATCAGATTAATCCAGACCTCAGACTAATTAAGAATGGTTACATAAACCCAAATATAAAAGAAACCTAATAAATATTTGTACCTGCTTGTGCACAGACACAGGTTTTTACTGTAGGCAATTCAAAGTACTCCAAATGTTTTTTGTTCGTTGATTTACACCTCACTGTATGTCACATGGGGCAGAACTTGACATTCAGATAATGGCCAAACACCCCACAGCAGAACGGAGAATCCCTGCCTGAATGTCTGTAACACGGGCCTTTATGAGCACACTTTGTGAAATAATTTATATGACTCTTAAATTTTGGGATACATCATATGAAGCTAACTGCAGTCATGTGACTTTCCAGGACAACACAAGTGTGCTTGGCTGTAAGGCTGAGGTTAGACTAACTACATTAAATAAAATAATGTCTTCTTTCTTCTTTTATTGACCGGAAAAATTAGTTTAGTTTAGTTTATTTGAGCAATTTTACATTCATTTTGTCTTTCAAAATGTATACAATTCCGGATGCTCAAAATGGAGTAGGCTTATAAGTGCCTACCCCGTGTTCAACTCAATATACATTTACATAACATAATAAATTGTAAGTTCTAAATTACATCGACTTTAGGTACAACAGATACAGATTACAGATACAATCATCAGCTTCAGACGTAGCAAAATTTGCCAAGAAGAGCATTTAAATGCCATACCCAGCTGCCCTATCTTACAACTTATGGATGGTCTTTGTGTCCTATACTGTGGGATGCGTTAAAAAGGACGAGGCTTTATGAGCCTGTTGGCCAGGGGAGGGTGTCCCTCTGACCAACAGCCCGGTGTCTCGACTTCCCTTGTTTACTTGTGTATTGTTTTGTAGATATAGGAATGGCAACAACTGATAACAGCAGCATTAGTTAAGTTTGTTAAGCTTCAGGCTGAAGCTTAACTTTTGCCTTCCCTTTTCACAAACTATAGTGTCCACACTGAGGTACCCAAGTGAATGTACATTAGGGATTCACATTCCCCCAAAAAACAAGAAAAAATTCAATTCCACAATGATAATTTACAATTTCTCCTCTATATAAGAGTTAATTATTTTAGCTTTAAGCTTTCTTTTAAATAGAAATAATGATGAACAGGACTTAAGCTCATCCTCCAAACAGTTCCACATATTCACACCTTGAAACGACAGGTTTCGTAATTTAGCATCTGTTCGCGCCATCGGTTTAGCAAACATAAATGATCCTCTAAGTTCAAAATTCCTAATACAAGAAGAACACATGGCATTCTTTCTAACAGATGGGAGGGTTTTTATAGTGTTGTAGATACACTCTGTCACTGCATCGAACAGATCAGTTTGTGGATGCAAAACAACTTTCTCCAACTAAACTCAGACAAAACTGAGATCATTGTCTTTGGCCCACAGACACAAAGACAAAGTGTTATCAGTCACCTTGAGTCTCTCGCTCTGAAACCAAAAAATCAGGTTAGAAATCTAGGAGTAATCATGGACTCAGACCTGAACTTAAACAGCCACATCAAAGCAATAACATCATCAGCTTTTTACCATTCATGCAGCTAAAATCTGGAACAGTCTTCATGAGGATGTGAGACAGGCCTCAACTCTGACAATGTTCAAATCCAGGCTGAAAACAGCTCTTTTTACCCGTGCATATGAAAACTGAAAGTATTTTATCTGCACTCTTGCCTTTTACTGTCATTGATTAACTTATGATCTGTTTTCTTGTAATTTTATGCAACTGTGAAGCACTTTGAATTGCCTTGTGTATGAATTGTGCTCTACAAATAAACTTGCCTTGCCTTAGCTTTTGAGGAGATGAGATGAATTACTCAAACATGGAATGAAACCAAACACATCTCCAGATATACAGTGTTTCTCACAAGAGAACATCATGGCTAAAAGCTCAGTATTTTTCCATTTAATGAAGGAAAATTGGCACACATCAACAAAATCTTTCACCTCCCAACCCTCCTTGCAAGAACCTTTGACAGCGAGCCATCAGCTTCCCTGTTACACACTCGTATTTTGACAGGTTAGACGTTTTAATCTTTGAAGTGCACTTTGAAGAATACAAACTGAGTATCCTGTAGTAACCACTTTAAGATTTGATTTGCATCACAGTAATTCAATTAGGCTTGGTGTTATCGTTTTACAAAGTATTTCTCTATTAAGACGAATAATCAAAAAGTTGAATCATCAAGGTTCATTTTTCTCTCGTGTTTATCTGTTCTTTGCCGTGTGGGGCGATGGTGTGGCGTGAGATGATGACGAGGAAGTCACCTGAGACTGGTCGCTCCAAAGTCAATGATAAAAAAAAAAAAAAAGAATAACTCTCTTTTGTCAAATGGTCTCTCAGTTCCTGTCAATGCGGTCCCAAAATGCTAATTCAGTAACTGATCTCGAGACGGTGTGTGGTTCTCTTTGGACGGAGAAGGGGAAAGAGGAGAGGGTCAGCCCCATGAGATCCCACCTCCGCCAGAGAACATTACTCAAGCTGAAGGAGACTGCTAGGAAGGAATGTATCAGGACACGAACAGACACAGGTGCTAGAGGTGAAGGAGTTCATGTCTGCTTTCAAAAAGTCAAATTTGCCCCTTCTCCACAGCTAAAGCGACTGATACACTTTTTCTTCTGCTCTTTTGTCTGTTTTCCCTGTTTACTCAAAAGGCTTCCCGCAGCTTGTTTCTGCGTCATATCCGGCGTTTCTCTAATTGGTTGATGCCATCTGTCAATTATGCCCTCCGGTAAATCGCTGAGATCCCGCTCGCTCCAGAATATATATATCTGTGAAAAAGCATGTCGTTTGGCAGGCCAGATGGCACAATGCGCAATCGACTAGTGTACAGTCTGCGTATAGAGACACAAGACCTGTCCCATCACCGTTATAGGGCTCTGCGACTTATATCCTGGACTTATATGCTGGGACACAAACTGCATATTTTTCTGCTCTCCAGGTATTTGAAGTAGAATGCCGTGCACGATAAAAGCATTTTGGTACGAAGGATTGTCAAAAAATCGTGTCTGACCTTGTGCCATCGCTTGGAAACTTGAAAATGGAGCTTTTCCAAGACATCCAAAAAAACGGTTCAACAATCAAAGTGCTGTACATTCCAGCCGCTCTGAGCGTGTTTGTTACTCTTCCTGGGTACATAGGGTGGGGGAGGGACATAAGCAACTTATCTCTCATTTTTGTCACATTGATCATCCACTAACCTACTACTCTTTCCCTTCCTCTACACCTTCTCAATCTGGACACAGCTCACTTTATTGATACTGATTATTATAAGGCATACTGTACACTTCATCCATTATGATCTACACTAAAGGCATAGTTTCTTATATAAGAGGGTCTTCAGTTACTTTTACAATGCGTCTCACAGCTCGAGGAAAGAGGTCAGGGAAAGGTTGCAGGATTCATCCCTGTCAGAAAATAATGAGATGTATGGTTTATGGAAACTCAGTCATTCATAATGTTGAAAAATATATAAAAGTTTATAGTTTTCTTGACGCTTCAGGCTACGATGGTCAAATGATTTACATGTTCATAGTAATGTCTGCTGACTAGACTCTTAGTTCTCAGGCAAATTGAAAAGCACAACATAGCAGTGACAGCAAGAAATACATTTTTACCTTTAGCGACAGACCCACGCAGGCTGGGCGTAGTGCCTGTAGTTGACCAAACTCCAGCTGCAGCATGAGGGGAATATCCAAGATCCTTTGTGGAAAAAGAGCGCTCACTCTGTATTAGACATTTTTGATGTGTTTAGTACTTTCGCTTTGTCATCGAACAGTGCTCGTGTGTCACGATTCGGCCTTAGTTACCCTCTTTGGTTTGCTTTGTGTTTGTATCTGTCCTTGGTGTTTTATTTTGACATGTCTTTTGGTCTTTGTGATTTTCTGTTTGACTTCCCTTTGACTTCCCTTACCTGCCCCGCCCTGATGTGTTTCACCTGTGCCCCGTTTCCTCATGTATTTATACCCCTGTGTTTCCCTTTCCATTGTCGTGTCATTGTCTACGTCAGCCCCGGTTTCTTTGAGTTTTGTCATTTCTGGATTTTGTTATTTTGGATTTCGTCTTTATTAACATTACCAGTTTTGTTGCAGTCCTGCATTTTGGGTTTTATTTTCCTCGTTCCACCATCACACCATGACAGAATGACAGTGTTGCTTTCTGTTGTGCTGTTTTAGGACATCCTGAACAAGACTTTGTTATACCCAGGTTATTTTAATGTCATTTTTAAGATAGGTATAAAAAGTACAGTTAAAGGGACTAGATGCAAGTTGGTCATTTTTATACTCACAACTGCCACCTCTGGTCTTATGAGTAACTGCAGCTTCTACAGTATATGAAGCCCGTGCATGACGGCAATTCAGACCCAAATTAACTCCTTTTTGAGTGACGGTGCAGGATTTTAGAGGCAGTTGTGATGAACAGGTCTGGGCTCATTCTACATGTGGTGGGGTAGCCTATATTGCCCTTACATTGAGCCAGTCAGATTGCGTGTGTGCCCTATAAATACGGGGGTCATGCACCTGGCATGACCTCTCCTCCCTCTGACGTCACACGCTGCTGTAGCGGGGCACAGCATGAAAGTTGGTGAAGTTGTGAGTTGTTATCGTCGCTCAGGAGGCGTCAAGCCAGTGACTTTAGGCGTCAAGCCAGCAGCTCAAGGTGTCAAGCCAGCAACTAGATGTACACACAACCGTATCGCTGCATGCTGGCGCTCCGGCCAAAGGCTACCGCATAGCTGGACAAGTAACATGTTCGGGGTCTCGGTACGGGTCGTTTGGGGAGCACCATGCATCGTCGCCCTGGGTCCTGTCAGCGCTACACACCTCCCCTTCTTCTTTCCCTTCGTTGGTTTGGAAGGACGCCTGCACAGCCAGGATCGTTCTTTTTATGTTGTAGACTGTGAAGTGATCTTTTTAACATGGACACTGAAAAGAACGCGCTCAAGTGAGTCCGTCATGAACTAGCCGTAACTTATTGGACACACCTTGAACAAAGGAAACATGGACAATTTAACCAAACATAACTAATAAATATCCTACTTTTGTAAATGAATGCCTCTGTCCTGCCAATTTTACAAATCTGTGTTGCCTTTTCTGCAGGTTAAATCTAACTTTACATTCTTAGCGGTTGGTAATGAGAAGTAAACTGGTAAAGTAATTAGTGGTGAGCTCTGCTCCATAGGACCTGCAGTCCACTCTACTACATACAGATTAGGACATTTCTGGAGCATGTAGGGGTAGGAAAATACTTAATTTTAACATTTTTAAACTCCGTATAGTCCCTTTAAAGGAATAGGCCACCGTTTTTACATACTGAGATATGTTCTTACCTTAGCTTTGACGAGTTCATCTGTACCTGTCTGGTCTTCATGTGTGCCTTCTGTAACGTAAACACAGCACAGACGGCGTTAGCATTTAGCCTCTCCCCCTCTCCTCTATAGCTCCGAACGAGGTGAAGATAGAAGCTACCAAACTCTTCCACGTTTTCCCTATTTAAATATGGTTACGTGAAGTGTTACACTACAAAGTATAATTACACAAAATTAAACAATGTGGATTTTCTAAGATATGTGACTTATAGTTCCCCTTTTTAAGCGGATAAAAAGGGGAACTATATTGTAAGGCGTAATAATACCAGGAGTAATTCGGCATCCGCGCAGTGATATCTTCACTTTACTGTGCGGATGCCGAATTACTCCTGGTATTATTACGCCTTATAATATAGTTCCCCTTTTTATCCACTTAGAAAATCCACATTGTTTAATTTTGTGTAATTATACTTTGTAGTGTAACACTTCACGTAACCATATTTAAATAGGAAAAACGTGGAAGAGTTTGGTAGCTTCTATCTTCACCTCGTTTGGAGCTATAGAGCTCCGGACCCCACGTGACCAGTTCTGTTTACGACGCCATTTTGGCAGTAAACACCTACAGTAGCGTCAAGAAGAGGTAACGAGGAGAATGGACTGCAGCAGTCAACTTTCAGACAGCGATACGTCAATAAACTTAACAGACTACAAATTAGTGATCCATATTTAGCTCCTGGTGTGCTTTTTAAAACAATAGAGCAGGTGGCAGGCGGCGTGGGACTCCCTAATCTACAATATCCTGATATATACAATTACTTGATCAACTTTCCTTCACACTACACCGGAGACACGCTGAAGGCCTACAAAAGTCTGGAGGGATTCAAGTGGACTCAATCGGGATTTGTGGCCGAGGTTTTGCTGTGGAGTTTACCTCAAAAAGACTTGTTTATCGTCACTGCACGGGTAAGTAGCCATAGCTTTAAGCTATCATAAACTGCGCTAACTGGGCTGTAAGCGAGTGGCAGAAAAAGCGACAGTTTTACCGCTGATTTGTGTTACAGGTAAATCATTCACAAAGATTAAATGACCCCTCCCTGAGACCATGGGCATGGTCAGAAGAGATGGCGTAGTGCTAGGTGCTCATTGTAATTGTACAGCAGGCCAGGGCGAGTGCTGCTCTCATGTGTCTGCCACGCTGTTCAGATTATGGCAGCATAACCAAGAAAGAGAGAAAGAAACAACAGTGACCAAAAGTGTAAATGGGACAGACCAAGTGAAACTGCTATGAAGAAGGTGGAGTACCTGCAGGGAAAGGATATTGTGTTTAATAACACACAAAGGTCTAAAAAGCAGAGCAAGACCCAAACGCCCTCTGTTAACCCCAAAGCCATCCCACCACTGACCCCAAGTGAGCAATCCCTGCTCTACAACAGCCTGTCTCAGTGTTGTGCAAAGATGGACAAACAATAAAGCCGGTAGTCCTGTCTCTTGTACGGGAGCATTCAGAATCATATGTGCCCAAACAGTAAGCTTGGATCTGCCAGATCCCCTCACAAGCCTATATGAGAAGAAATGAGAGATGTGAGTAGAGATGAGCTTCAGGAAAGAGTGGATAGTTTGTTTGAGCAGTTGTCAGTGAGTAAAGAGCAGGTGAGGTAGTTTTGTTATCTGTATTTACATAGTGATAATCATATGTGTTATGATTTATTTAGTGATGATTTTTTGTATTTTCAGAGTGAAATTGTTGAGAAGGAGACACAAGATCAGTCAAAGTCAAAATTTGGTTTGAACAGAGAGCAGGTAGAATTACTGCATCCACATTCAGAGCAGCAACTAAAACAGACATCACGAAGCCTTCAGTATCTCTGATTACAAAATATGTTATCCACAGTCTTACAGTTTTTCAAGTGAGGCAACAAGGTATTTTCTGTATTATGCAATTATGTGTTTAGGATATGAATGTTGCTGTAAATAAGTTAATCTGATATTGAACATGTTTTTTTCCTATTGTAGATGGGGCTGTAAACATGAAGCTGCAGCAAGACAACACTATGAAAACCAACATCGTCTCACGCATTCTGACGTTCTGGTCGAAAAGGCTGGGTTTACAATCTCAACTACTCATCCATTCATTGGAGCGTCACCAGATGGCTTCGTCTCTTGCCGCTGTTGTGGTACTGGTGTTATCGAAATCAAGTGTCCATTTTGTGCTAAAGGTGCAACTCTTGCTGATGTTGCAAATAGTATCACAGGGTTTTGTCTGGAAAACAATCCAAATAGTAGCTTAAGACTGAAACGTGACCATGCTTATTTTTATCAAGTTCAAATGCAAATTTTTGTGACTGGCAAATCATACTGTGACTTTATCCTATGGACTGAAAAAGACTCTTCTTCACCGTTTGTTGAGCGGATCAAACTAGATGAAGTTTTTGTTCAAAAAGAATTACAGATTGCTGAAGAATTCTTTAAAAAATGTGTCCTTCCGGAGTTAGTTGCCAAGATTTTCTCTGCACCTAAGTTTTGTGTGATAATGGTCAGCAGTGGTGCTATTGTCGCGAGGCAGAATCTGATAGCATGTTGGTCTGTGTTTCTGGATTTTGTTCTGTAAAGAAGTTTCATCAAACCTGTCTGGGAATCAAAGGGTGCCTAAACAGTGGATTTGTCCCACCTGTAGGAAAATAAGTCACAAAAGAAGAGTTAAGCCGATAAGTGTTTATTACACGAACAACCCATAATCAGCAGTTATTCAAAATCACGATTCAAATGGTTGCAAAAACACAAAGACTGCAAATAGTCAAACAATATTCTCTGCAAACAACCAAATAAAACAAAACAAGTTCTTGAACGCATTGAATTCTTTCATTAGTTTTAACAGTTCATATTTCAGTAATCACTCAGATGTTAATGCTTATCAAATGTTAATGCTTATCACTTGCAAAGAAAAAAAAAATTGATATTTGTTCAGAAAATGCAGCCCTACAGAGCTGATACAACTGATCCACATGCGTTCGTTAGAGCACAACTTATTTCACAATTTTATCAAGATACATGACATCATTTTCTTCGTCTATGTCAGTAAATGTAATGGGTACTGTGCTTTGCAATAAAGTATATTTTTGACGAACAACTCCTATGACCCTTTCAATGTGTATCCTGAGAGATGCCAAGCTTCGGGTGCTCTCAAGGTCAAAGGGATCCAACTGCTTTTTCCACGTGTAAATGCGGAATCTTTAAGTCAGCTTGGAAAGCTTGAATAGACTGCTTGACATTAAAGCCCCTATCTGCCAAACTAGGTCTCCTGGAAGTAAATGTGATAAAAAGTTACTATTTTCTGTGATAAACTTGTCACTTGTACGACCCCCCACCCATTAGAAATGAAACAAATCGATCCTTGTGGGCTAATACCAATCAGATATTTCATAGTGTGATGTGATTTGTATGTTGAATAACACTGGGCACTGGCTAATAGGTTACCTGGATTTTCCATAAATATTTCAAAGCAGTCAATAATACAAATAGTTTTTTCAAAATGTTTGTTACGGAATGCATTTGGAAGAGTTTTTCTTAAAATCTCTCTGTCAGGCCAGACAATAAGACTTGGAACTAATCGACAGTACATTACACTAATACAGTGCTTGAACACTTTTGAAACTGTGGTGGAATCAACACCGAAATAGAAGGCCAGAAAGTCAAAGCTTAATTCATTCGTAGCTTGATTAATGTCAACACAAACTGTTGAAATAGTGTAAAGGCTGATTTCATTTTAAGGTGTGGGAAACAACATTAAAAAGTGCCATCAGAATAGAAATGTTGGCAGTCCAGTCAGCAGAAGTACTCGTTTATCATTGTTTTGAAGAGCAGATTCAGTAAGTTCAGTTTTAGAAATGTTTTCTTTCAGTAACTGATTTTCAGCTCTTAAGGCTTGAACCTCCAACTTCAGTGAATTAATTTGTGTTTTACACTTGTCATTCTCACATGTACAGTAGGTCCAATGTCAGAATCATCCAAAGAATGGGAGTCATTTTCTTGTTCGGTATAGTCTCTGATAGAGGGTCCAGCAGAAGGGTCAGGGGCATTTTCTGGTCTGGTACTGTTTGTGATGAACGATGATCCAGCAGCAGGAATTTCTCGCTGTAATTGTCTTCTTTTTAATGCTTGTCTTCTGTTAAATCTGTCCACAAGCAGCTTTCCTCTCTTCTTTATTGGTGACGGCACATGCTTGAAATTGATGGTACGTAGTCGGGTGAAAGTGGATTCTCACTCTTTTTACCTTGGGCACACAACGCACAATTAGTAAGAATTCATTCAAGAATACATACAATGTCATTGACAAACCGTAGGATTTACTAATCATTGTACTGTACTGGATAATGTGTGATGTTTGGACTATGCCAAAGTAGAAAATCGTATCACTCACTCAGCTTTTGGGTAAAACAAAAGTCAGATTGGTTTCAGTTAGCTTCCACGGAGAAGCATTATCTCTGCCATTACCATAAACAAATGGTGGACATAAATCTTTACTGAAAAAGCTAACATTCAATAATATAGCGTTGAATTATTTGTTCGTGAAACTTACCCGATATGAAATGGTCACTGCACAAGCGGAATCCATTGGGTGCCGGGGTCCAACGCTCAGTTTTCTTCAGCACACTTTGAGCTCGTTTAATCGCAGAAATCCATTTTTCCCTTCGAGCTGGATCTTTAGGGATGCGATAAAATGCATCTGCTTTTACCTTGCCCTCTGTGGTTTGTGCATCCAGGGGCACAACACGAGTCTACCATCGTTAAAAACGGGAACAATGTAGGTTAGCCGATTGGTTTGTTTACGACCACTACTGCCAAAATGGCGCACGGTAGGGTTCTGGGATTGCGTGACGTCAACTCCCGGAGCTCTATAGAGGAGAAGAGAGAGGCTAAATGCTAACGCCGTCTGTGCTGTGTTTACGTTACGGAAGGCACACGTGTAGACCAGACAGGTACACATGAACTCGTCAAAGCTAAGGTAAGAACATATCTCGGTATGTAAAAACGGTGGCCTATTCCTTTAAGGCACCGGTATTGCAAAGCAGATATCCTTGGTATCGAAATAAAAATAAAAAGCTTGATAACTTCACAAATTTGGCTCTCCTTCTCTCATCATTCTGTAATCTGCACAGACTATCACTTCAATTAAAACTTGTGTTACAACTATAGGTGGCAGCCTCTAAGATGTGTTTTCTCACTGCAGATACGAGTGCAGGACCGACCATCGATGCAGTCTTTTTTTTTGGTTACCTCAATCGCATGACTGGGATGATACATATATAGATATTATTTAACTGTCATAATGGACGATAATTCATCATAGTAATTATTGTGGAGGAAAATGTAACTTGACTGCTGTGTTAGATTATTACGGACATTGACTTTGTATGGCTCGGATTTGCCCTGTGGCTATAATGAGAGAGAACTCATGGGTCAAGTGTAGGTTGAAAAATCTAATCCATCTCCCAGTGTGAGAATATGTTCGAGCACATACATATTTATATTACTCTAAATAAATGGCCCGTGGTCCCATACTTTCTAGGACTGAGCAAGGTTGTAATGAGAGCAGGACTCGAGGCGTCCAAGGGCGTCCGCACAACAGCGAGCGGTTCCCATGAAGAGAAATATAGAACGGCTATTTTCATCTGAGATACACTGAGACCTGGCCTCGAGCTGGAGATAAAGTCCACAGAAGAAACTGGAGTTCATACAAAATATTGCTCTGACAAAATGGTGAAGTTCAACTAACAGGGCGTGATGGCGGTGGATATAGGCAGCAGAAGGATCCGGAAAATGACCATGAGAAAATACCAAGAACTTCATAAGGTCGGGAACGTCAACTGGACTTCACTCAAGAAAGTGCCAACTTAAATCCGACTGCACTTAAATCTCTGACTGAAGGACAGGTGGTAAAGTAAGGAGCAATCTTTCCTCACTGCAACATTGCCTTGGACTCGACCTCTGCTTTCCATCGCTGCCAAACCTTTTGTTACTTCTGAGTTCTTTCTGGCTCATTGATATTCAGACGGGGCTTAACTAAAGACATGCTCCAGTGTTCTCGCTCCACTGCCTGAATGAGTGAATAATAGACCAATAACACTGGAGTGAGATGTACGAAGAAATCTCTTTTCAATGGGTTGTAGACAAATGTGTTCATAAAGGCACAGGGAGACGGAGATGTATTAACAACATAATAAACGTAAACACAGGTTTGGGTGATACTAGTCCAATGATCTACGCATGCATCTTTCTCTTGGTTCCAGCAATAAGACAATAACCTTTGAAGATTTTACTCTTCTTTGTGCTGTCCACGGATACCTTAAAAAGAGCAAAGCAAACTCAAGACTCGCCGTCTCTTTGTTCTCATGCAGATTACCTGACTCCGGACAGCACCGCGTGTTCAAACGCTGGAAGGGAAGTCTTTTAAATGTTCGTCAACACTACACTAAACAAACCTAATAAAACGCATCAGTATAGATGACCAGGATTCGGAAAATTACGTCACGAAGATTTATTTTTCCTAACAAGATCATCTAATTCACAGAGCTCTGTTCCCAGATTGTCCCTATCCATTCTGCTCTTCAGTCTCCCGTTAACAATGGGAAAACTGCTAATCTGGGGTAGCAGAGTATACGTCACATTTTCCCAGCATGCAATATTTTGAGCCTAAACTACGTCGTCGTTGTTTCCATTGGTTCCCAAGCCGTCATGTGATGTTTGGCTCCGCCCTCCGCGGCCATTTTATGAGTCATTCTCTTCCACATGTTTTCCTCTTTTCCTGGGAGGGGGTCTTTCCTTTTGTTCTTTTCTCACACCTCCCCCTCGGATCTGTAACTTTCCTCTGTAATAAAAAACTGCAAAAACACTTCGTACAACTTTGATTAACATTCCTAAATAGCCATAAGGGCAACACATCACATAAAAATATTATACTCTTCATAACCCCTTTCTGACCTCGCTAGAGGTCATTCAAACCATAATATTTGTAGTTCACAAAAGTACAGCCTGTATCAAAAAATCAAAGTACAATTTCCAACAGTATAATACCAAAATAACATTCCCACTTTATATTGTGCATACTCAACCAGCTGTTGAGTAGTTTCAAAACTTTCTCTCTCTTCCCAGGTATAGCTTCCGCTTACAAATCTTTCCATGCGGAAATTAAATGGTTTTGTACTTCATGTCAACAATACATTTCACTCCTTCCGTCCCTCTGGGACCGTCACTGATTGACACAAAAATAAACATTCCTGCAACACAAAGCACAACAAAACACAGCAACACTAAACAGTGTTGTTTAGTTACAATCACCACCACTGTTTTCCATCCCAGCCTTATTCGATGTTGTTCCATTCATATTTCAAGGCCTTCTGTACCCTTTTCAAGTACAGGCTGGGAACACCCCCTTCTGACGTTTCCATTGTCTCGAGCTCCGTGTCCCCAGGGGCGCACAACTCACCACATAAATGCCCCCAGTGGAACCCAGAGCCCTGGAGACCATGCTGCGAATGAGAGGCACAACAAAACAAAACAAAATACAACAAAACAAAATACAATACCTATAAAAATACCCACCTTTGAAGAATGTGGATCCAGGAACCGGAATTTAACCAATTTAGCCAGGTCCACTGAGGACCCTGGTCTTCTTGAGACTCGAGAAAGTCTTTAAGTTCCTTTACTCTATTTCTAATGGCCGTCCAATTGCCAGTATCGTCGGGGATATATGTACAGCAGTGGTCAATGCCCACTGCTGCGCACATACCACCCTGTTCAGCATACAGGGCGTCTAACGCCACTCTATTTTGCATCGCCACAGCAGCCACTGCTTTAAGTTCTGGACTCCGTTCCATTTGGCCCAAGATACCATCTATTACCTCAGTTAGGTCCTCCAGGATCCACCATACCTCATTTAGACGCTGCATGGAGGCCGCCACACCGATCATAGGGACCAGAGTGGCGAGCAATCCCCTCCCATCTCCGAACAGGGGCTTACGACCACCGTTATCAGAAAAGGGGACGTATGATTGACCGAGATTACGGTCTCCTACTTTCAGCATTGCTCTTCTTACCATGCCATGTTTATGTATGTTATGATGTCTATATTTTTGTACGGCTTTTTGCATTAAAGTGTCTGCAACTACTATAGATGAGGGCTTAAGTCGAGCTAGGGTACAAGTCCCGCACCAATCAACGGGAAGGGTCAAATAACTATTACTTCCACACAACCAAACCTGTCCAACCGGGGTGGGGAATCCCCACCTCGGTGGGACGGGGATCCATGGAGAGTAAGTTAGGGTCTTTTGTACTAACTTGGTCCATGTGGTATGATTCAGGGCCACCGTTGCCCTATGACCATACAGTCACTACACTTTAGTTCAGTTGTATTCACTAACTCACTATGAAGCTTAGCCACTCTAGTGGCCCATGTTTCTTCCCTGTTAGTAAACCCATCACCCAGGTAGTCCAAACAGGGTGTTTTACCCAGAAGCCAGTCACCCTTCCTGCATTCTCGCTTAAAACAGAAGGGCGCCACCAGCTCTTCTCTAAAATGTGTTGATCCTGCAAATTGCAGGCCCTTTTCAGGGTTTCATTGGTCTTTACTGTCCAATTCATGGGCTGTATCCAATTCGAAAGATTGGCATACTTTGTATAAGATTCACACCCAGGGAGGACGGTACGGTTACCTCGTCCCCACTGATAGTGCCATAACAGGCAAACATGAGCTGTTGCCGAAATAGGGACTGGGACGGTAGATGGTACGTCCGCAGCATGGTGGGGCCTGAAGGAGCACACCCAACAGGGCGTGGTTGAATTAGTTACCTTGGCTGTATATCTAGCTAATTTTACCCATTTATTTTCTCCTGGTTCATGACCCCCTGTGATAAGAGACCGTCGCTTCCTAGACCCATCTCCTTCTGTGGGAACAAACATATTAGTTACATCATAAATTTCAAATTTCAAAACAACATCATTTTTCTTCCTCTTTTTTCCCACGTTTTTATCGCATTTTCTGTACAATGGGTGATCCAGTCTAGGGTGTGTTGGTCCGGCACGGCACCTCTCATTTTTACCAACACTATACCTGCCTCGTTGCAGTAGATAACCAGGTTTTCTCCAGGTGTTTTACCTACATTTTTGCATACTTCATAAAGAGCCAATTTCAATCTTTTAACGGGATGTCCTCTGACTCGTCCCTCACAACTATAGAGGTCATCTATTATTAAGACTGTTGGTATTATGAGCAAGCAAAGAGCAAGTGTCAGGCCCCACACCCCATATGGACACCTTAAAGGTCCTGGTTTCAAGACCCAGGCCTTAAGTTCATATTGTTTAGTCTTTTTGATGTCTCTGTGACCGTCGGGGTTGGGGTTGATGTCCCCCACCCCCTTCAGTGGGGCCTTTAGACCCACTACCATATTTGTCAGGCTGTGTCAACCGTCTGGGATGTGTATCAGTCCAGTGTAAGCCTGATTTCTCAGAACAGGGCTTCAAGTGTGACCAATGGTACCAGTTATCACGCCCCGCTACTTTAACTGCAGTGGCAGTCCTTTGAGTCACTTCAAAAGGTCCTAAGTATCTTGGAGCGTCCCACCGGGTCCTATTGTGGTTCTTAATGTAGACTTGCGATGGTAAACCAGCTGTGTAGTCAGAAACATTGGTGTCAGTTGCCACAATAGGTGTTAATTCTTTCAAAACTGATTGGAGAGCCTCAAATACGGTCTGAACTGGAAAATATTAATGACCTCAGGCAGGGGCGCTGAGTTAGATTTAGGCAGGCAACCTGGCATTGCCCTACCAAACATCAGTTCAAAGGGAGTGAAGTTAGTGGTGTTATTTACAGTGGACCTAAGATGAAGCAATGCAACTGGAAGTGAAGACAACCAAGTGGCTTTAGGGTTGTCTCGCAGCATTTTAGCAAGTACGCTTTTCAGGGATCTGTTCATTCTTTCTACCTTAGCATTACCTTTAGGGTAGTAGACACAGGAGAATGATTTGTTAACTCCCAAGAGAGAGCAAAGAGTCTTAACATCATGTGCTGTGAAGTGAGTACCTGAATCACTATGCAACTCCGAGGGCACCCCAAAAACAGGGATCCATTCTTTCAACAATACAGCCATCACTTCAGCTGAGCTTTCTCTTTTACAGGGGAAAAACGCCGGCCATCCGGAAAACGTGTCTACTATACCCAGCAGAAAGCGCTTACCTTGGTGTGGCACAAGCATATCTGTAAAGTCAATTTGGATCACATCACCAGGGAAACGTCCAATTTTCACAGCGCCCGCACCTCGTTTATGATGGGGTGTGGATTAAACATGCCACACACCTGGCATGCACGAACAAAGTCCTTACAGAGTAGCAGGGGTGCCTTATAGAAATAGTATTGTTCCAGGATACGGGACATGGCCTTCGGGCCAAGGTGATTAACGCCATGTAATTCTTCCAAAACACTTTGTTCCATGGATGGGGTCAAAAATGGCAGGCCATTTGGCCCACGATACACACCATCAACATAAGCGTCAGCAAGACGATGTTGTAACCAAAAATCTTCACCGTATTTGTCATGATGAGAACGACAGTCAACAGTACTCAAGAGTCCCTGAAAGGTGGGAATCTTTAAGAAGGGCTTCCAAAAGGTGTCTAAATGAAACTTAAGATGGTGTGCCCTTCCGGGCGGCAAAGTCTCCGCCAGGGTTCCCAAGCTATCCCACACTTCCCAGGGCATCCAGAGATGACCTGAGTCTGTCAGTGCAACCTCATGACCGTCAATAGTAGCAATTTTGACCCACTCATCTGAGACCAACTGTAAAGGTTCCAAAAGTTGAGATTGAACAGTTTCAATTAACATCAAGGCATCACAATCTCCATCAATGGGAGCATCAAAATGATAACCACCAGCCACTTTGGCCGCCACATCTGCCGCCCTGTTGCCAATGGCAGTCATAGTTCCTGCTTTCGAATGGCCCGGAACCTTCACCACCGCCACCGCAGCAGGGAGCAACAGACAGTCAGCCACTTCTTCACAAAGCTCTTTATGGGCTACAGGAGTGCCCTTAGCGGTCAAAAAGCCGTTTCTTTTCCAACACGACAAGTCGCGCAACACTAGGCCACACACATAAGCTGAATCGGTGTAGATCGTGACACGCTGACCCGAAGCAACCTCCAAAGCCAACTTCAAAGCCATCAACTCCGCATACTGAGCGGAGGAGCCACCATAGGGGCCCCAGCTGGAAACTATGCGAGTGTGGTCCGGTGGCGAGAGTTCAACAACTGCCGCCCCAGCTGACAGGGACCCGTCCGGGAGCCTATGACAATGACCGTCAGTGAAAAGCAAGCGAGAGTCTGGTAAAGGTTGATCAGATAGTCAGGCCTAATCCGAGCTTGAGATTGAGAGAAAGACTCACAACAATGTGGGGAGCCAGTAAGGGTCAGCCCTGCCGAAGCGTTAGGAGCGTCATCGGCGGCAAAAGTCAAGTTCGGGGCCGTCAGCTCCTTAGCAAGTTTCAGTTGTCGCTGAGGAGTTAGGGCAAAGTTTTAGACTGAACATAAGCTACCACCGAGTGAGAGGTATACACCACCAATGGATGGCCCATTACTACATGAGCCACCTTCTTCAACAAGGAAGCCAATGTATCAGCAAACAGTGCACAGTCAGTGGTTTCTTAGCAATGGGGTCCAACAAGGTGGATGCATAAAGTATGATATTGCGCTGACCACTTGCTCCTTTCTGCCACAAGACAGCATGTCCAGAGCAGTTGGTGATGTTGGTATCAAGATGGAAAGACTTACTATAGTCCGGGATAGCTAGGTCAGCACAGGAAGCCAATGCTGCCTTCAGATCTGTAAAGGCTTTATCAGCCTCCTCCGTCCAAGACAGAGAGGCTTGGAGATCCCGAACCCCGGCTGCGCGGATAATATCCCGCAATGGGCAGTCTTACCTGTGTAGTCCATAACATGGTGTCTGGAGTAGTTCGCCAACCCCAAAAAGGAGAGAAGGGACCGTACCGTATCCGGACGGTCGGCCGCAAGAATGGACTGCCTCTGAGTGGCACTAGGGTAATATGACCAGCCGAGATAACTTTACCCAAAAAGACAACTTGTGATCGGCAACATTGTAGCTTCGTCTTTGAGACTTTAAAGCCACATTCAAGGAGACGTGACAGGACTGCAGCCGTCACATCTAGACAATCTTTAGCACTTCTTGCTCCGATCAAAACGTCATCCACGTACTGGACGACAACTGCACCAGAAAGGACTTTAATCGGGGACAAACAGTCCTTCAAAACTTTATTAAAGATCCCAGGGGAGTTCCTATGACCTTGAGGTAAGACTTTGTACTGAAGTTTTACTCCCCCATAGGTAAATGCAAATTGGTACCTACATTCCTCAGCTAAAGGGATGGTGAAGAATGCATGTTTTAGGTCAATGACTGTAAAGTACTTCATTTCAGGTGTCAAACTGAGAGACATTTGTGAGGGTCTGGGACAGGCAAAAGAGGTGTAGTGGTGACCTCGTTCACCTTTCGGAGGTCATGTGCAGGTCTAAAGGTGCCATCAGGTTTTGGGACTGGGTTCAAAGGAGTATTCCAATGGGAATCAGAAAGTTCTAATACCCCAGCTTCCCATAAATCTGTTAGGGCGGTTTCAATGCCCTCCCGCTGTTTGTCTGTTCGGAAGGGTCTTTGTGGACATAGACACGGGACCCCGGAATAACTTCCAGAGTTACCGGGTCCACCTTTGTGCATCGACCGATGTCCGATGGTCTCCTCGCCCACAAGTCTCTGAGAAGCGCTGTAACATGTCCGCCGCCCCTTCATGGTCGGTCAACTCCCGGCCATGAGACCGAGAAAGGATCTCTTCCTCGGCCACTGTTTCATCTGTTGCTATACCTATGTCAACCTTGTATGCCTGTGTACTAGAACTGTACATTACCCCATTCATTCCAGTCTGTTCCCAGTCCAGAACATTGTTAAGTTTATGTGTTAGGGGACCTAACTCCCTGGCCTCATGGCCAGGGCCCAAAAATAGTGACACATGTGGATCTTTTAGGGTGTCTCTTTTGTAGAAACATTCTATGTTTTCTGGTAGCACAACTGGGGCAACGACACCTGTTTCATGTACATAAAAATGTGTGGATGTGATAGTATAAGTATTACCTCTAACCTCACTATCAAAGCCAACTGATATGGGCGTCAGCATTTCTATCATAAAAGAGAGTGCAGTGCAGTGGATCTTTTGGAGGGGCATATGGGTGGAGCATAGTGAACCAAGGTTTCCATTCGAGCATTTTGCATAAAGTCCAGTCATTTCAGGAGTCCCTGGCTCCAGGAGTAGCCAATAAATGGACACTCCTTCGGCCATTTGTTCTTCTCGAAAAACATAAAGTCCATGTGATCGTGCCGGTGTACAGGCGATGGAATATCCGTTTGGCCATGTAAGATACATGGCATCAGGGGAGCAGTTGATAACGGCTCCTGTAGCTTGTAGAATATCTCGACCAAGCAAATTCACCGGAGTCTGGGGTGAATAGATCAGTGTTGATTTGAAAGTCTGTCCAGCCAATTAAGAGTCAGTTCTTTAGTCATCCGTAGAGGGGTTGCTTTTCCCGTGAGTCCTGAAAGGTTAATGCTTTTATCACTTAGCATATTTGGTGTTGCTTTTCTAGTCGTGGAATGAGTGGCTCCTGTATCCACGAGCATCAGCAACTTTTCCCCACCCACCTCTACTGGGACAAATGGTTCTGGGGTGGGTCCAGGACTCACTGGGCACCCCTAGCAAAAGTCATCTTGGCCGTAGGGGAGGCAACCATGGGTGTCGTATACTGGATAGTTGCCACCTCTGCCCCCACGATTCCACGGGCTGGTCCAGAACGGCCAGGTCCCCCTGCTGGATATCGGAGCTGCGGTGCCCCGCGTGCTCCTCCCATAGGCACACGAGCAGGTGGGTTCGGGCAATCCTTCGCCCAATGACTGGTGTCTCCACAGTTGAAGCAGGCCGCCAGTTGGCCACCCTGGGTACATTCTCTGGACCCATGATCCTGCGCTCCACAGTGACAGCAGGCCGTCTGTGGCCACCTTGGGTGCAGTCTCTGAACCAATGATCCTGCGCCCACAGTTATGGCAGCCCTGTGTTGCCTTGGCCCCCTCCTGCTCCAGTAGCCCCATAGCCCGTTCCTCCGAATCCCCTGCCCCTTGCCCGTCCCCTACCATTACCTCTACCCCTCCCCTGTCTGTACATTGGAATAACGGCCCTAAGGGCTGGTTCTGGGAGGCGTATAGGACGCTTGCTTGTGTAGGGACAGGTGTCAGGAGTGTGGGTGTTGTTGCCACCATTTGTGTCTTTTTATTGTTATTTTCTTTTCTTGCAGCCGTAATTGCTGCCGTGTCTGATTAAGCTGGCTCTTTAGCAGCTCTTCCTGCATGATTTCAATGTTACTTTGTCTATCACGGTGTTTTTATTAAAAATTTCTGCGTGGTGTTTAAAATGAGTCAGAAATGTGGTTGAGTCTGAGGTCAGTCCTGGGACATTGGTCAGACTTGTCTTAATGGTTCTGGAAAAACGTCCAGCACGTTCTGCAGGAACAGACAGGATGTCTGGGGGTGTCTGTACGGGTGTACATGCATGGATGTAATGTATAATTGGATACACTTATCCAGAAATTGAGTAGGGCAGGTGCCCGGTACAAATGATGGGAATGTGGGAGGCTGTGGAGATGGTGGTGGATACATAAGATCCAACACTGTCAAGAAATTCTCTGCCAGGGGATCAAAGGGTTCATGTACCTGCACGTCGTGCAGGTTTGCGGTTCTCAGTAGGTGGCTTACAGCGTGAGGGCTGCACATGCGGACACCAAGCCCTTAATATCTCCAACCGCCAGCTGCGCGTTAGCGCATTGTAGCTGTATTGTGCGGAACCATTTTTTACCCCCTTCTTGTAGGGGGTAAGGTATCCCTAAGGTGTTGTAATTCGATACTACTCAGTGGCTTATAGGCCACTGGGACCGGGCCCCTTGAACTGCTGGGGGTCCCGTTGGAATAAGAGGATAATTACCTCCATATGTGGCTCCTTTGGAGAGGTTAGCCAGTTCCTTAGTCTTTTTCTCGATTGCCACCTGTAGGTCCAATACGTCCCTATTTGCCTGTCGCAGCCTCTCCTTCCAGTCCTCCTCTCTCTCCTGGTCTCTTTTCTTAAGTTTAGTAGGCGATCCAAAGCGCCTCTTTTTTCAGTGTATAGCGCGCTTAATTCATCATATGTTTGATATGACTCCTCATTGCCTTACAGCGGCCTTCTTCCTCGCTATCATCCGATACAGGGAAAAGGGGAATCTTTTCAGATGACTTCTTCTTTTGTTTCACTACCGGAGCCTGGTAGGCCTCGTTTGTCTTAAGCGCGAGTTCCTGTATTCTTTCGGTTAGTTCTTGAACCTCGGCCTTCCTTGCTTCTTTTTCTGCATCAAATTTGTCCATTAGTTCTTGTTGGGCCTTTTGGTATTCTTCTGTTGCCTGCTGCGTCTGCGCCTGTGAGTTTTTCTTCAGCGCATTAATGGCGTCCATCATGTCCTGAGCGTATTTTCCCGTTTGTTCGATCACTTTAATCCCCCACAATTGTCCACTTGCATCCCTTGGTGCAGGCTTGTTATCAGTGTAAGAGCGGGTTATTAAAGTCCTTACCTTATCATGTTCCTCCACTGATAACGAGTTTGAGGCTGCCACATCAACATCCACCACCCCATGTAGAGTTAGCTGTGGGTAGAGAGTGGAGCCCGACTCTCCTCCCTTCTCGTATGCAGGAGGGGCCGTTGGGGCCAAGGCGGGAGCTCCTCCTCTTGGGAGGGCTTTTTAGTCCCGCCCCCAAAGTGGGGGAAAAAATCTTCTTGTCTTTCATCCATTGAGCTGTTGCCAGCTCCAGGACAGGTTCTATTCTTTTTCTCAGCTTGTAATACTTACTGATTGTGAGTTCCAGCAATTTCTTCTCACTTTCGAAAGTCCGCTGTTCTTCTTTAACTTTCCTCCTCCCGCAGTTCCATCGTGCAGGCCTCCACAGTTGCAGTCAACACACCGCAAAAGAACTCCAGTGTTGTTGGCCTTAGGGTCTCTTTTCTGTTCTCTGAATCCTTGTGCACAGGCCTCAACTGCTTTGTTCATGGCTTTTCCCGCCATCTTTTTCAAAAGAGTGACGCTTTACTTACCATTTTCACCCATCCTTCACAGTCTTTTAATTCCAACATTTCCTTACCTGCTTGTAACTGTTCCCTGCACACAAATTATCCTTACTACAACTACAACTTACCTCGTATACTCTTATAGTACAAAAAACCGAACATTAATTCACCAAATGATCTCTATATATTTCGCCAATATTTAATTTTTCAGACAGCCCCCAAATCTGCCTACGATCTTATCTTCGACCGCTCTATTTCAAGACGCGCGTCCGTGTCTTGGGAGATACCACCTACGACCTTTCTCGGCTTTTAAAGGAGTACACCCAACGCGTGGTTCTGTTATATGGGACTTAAACCCAATCGTCCTTATTAACACTTATTTAACTTTTAGAATTAACTTATTTAACTTTATTTAGTTCGGTATGTATATATTAATAATAACGTGTGTCCCTGCCTCCTTCCGCCATCAATTCACAGATTTCACCACTCAACAGTCAGCTTCATTAAAAATTAATCTAAAATTTGGAAAAGGATGCCAATAGACGCACTTTGAGACTCACACAATATGAGGGTTCAAAATCGTCTTACCTTAATCTAGTTGGACGTCCATCGAAGCCTCTGCCGAGTGATTGCGGAAGAAAGTTCTGATGCGTCTACCGCAAACGTTTCACCGAGCCAGACCTCCGCCGCGCTCGTTTGCTGACGAACCAAATTCCCCCTTCAACACTGTCGGCGGTCACCATGTGAGATTTTACTCTTCTTTGTGCTGTCCACGGATACCTTAAAAAGAGCAAAGCAAACTCAAGACTCGCCGTCTCTTTGTTCTCATGCAGATTACCTGACTCCGGACAGCACCGCGTGTTCAAACGCTGGAAGGGAAGTCTTTTAAATGTTCGTCAACACTACACTAAACAAACCTAATAAAACGCATCAGTATAGATGACCAGGATTCGGAAAATTACGTCACGAAGATTTATTTTTCCTAACAAGATCATCTAATTCACAGAGCTCTGTTCCCCAGATTGTCCCTATCCATTCTGCTCTTCAGTCTCCCGTTAACAATGGGAAAACTGCTAATCTGGGGGTAGCAGAGTATACTCACATTTCCCAGCATGCAATATTTTGAGCCTAAACTACGTCGTCGTTGTTTCCATTGGTTCCCAAGCCGTCATGTGATGTTTGGCTCCGCCCTCCGCGGCCATTTTATGAGTTCATTCTCTTCCACATGTTTCCTCTTTTCCTGGGAGGGGTCTTTCCTTTTATTCTTTCTCACACCTCCCCCTCGGATCTGTAACTTTCCTCTGTAATAAAAAACTGCAAAAACACTTCGTACAACTTTGATTAACATTCCTAAATAGCCATAAGGGCAACACATCACATAAAAATATTATACTCTTCACCTTCATGGCCCACGTCCATTTCAATTACATTTCAACTTTTTACCAGAGAATATGAGGCTGCTGCTCTCCACCCCACAAGTATACAATTATTGAGTGTCTTGTGATACTTTGGTAACCAATCTGTTTTGAGCAGATTTAAACATCAGTCAAAGTATAGATTCACCCCTAATAAAATTATAGGCTTTAAAAGCAGGCATGGTTTTCCTTCTGGCCCGAGACTCTGCAACTCAGTATTCCTCAGCATAGCTTGTTATTTGAGCGTTGTAGAAAAAATAAATTAAATAAAACTATAGCGTGCATGCAGCCAGGAAAACATAAATTGGCAGCCGTTTGATTCGATTATTGATAAAATCTGCCCACACAGTGACACATATTGAGCCTGATTTAGCGCCGGATGGTACTACTGTCCAACTCATAAATCAGAGTATTTTATCGTCACAAACACATTAGCAATGAATGAAGGAGCTGTAGCTTTAAGCACATCTGGCCAAATATATCAGATCGGAAACAAGTTAATAAGTGTCTAAACCACAGAGAAGTCTTATGGCGGCCCGGGGCCAGATCCACCTCGCCAAACAATTTGGTGTACTGGAATTCCCATAAAGAATAAATGAATATGTAATAGGGGTTTGAGTTCTATGGTGGAGTTTGGGTTCTGGCAATGACCGAGGAAGGAACAGTTTATGGCAAAATAACAAATGTAACCAATAACTTAAGTAAGTCACTGTTAAAAAGTATTAAATAACATTTATTTAAAAGGCCTATATTAAAACAAGCAAGTTAAAATTGGGTTATATAAAATACAGGACGGATGCAAGTTATCTCCTGCGAGGCTCCAGCACATCCGGACACCAGAGGCCCTCCACGCTGCGTCTCCGAGCCTCCGGCAGCGCTCACACTGGGTGCGCCTCCATCGATCCCGCATTGCAGGAGGCGTCCACTTCAGGGTACCTGGGCAGATGGACAGAACACAGCAGAGTACACGTGCCACCAGACCCCGTCACCATAGGCCAACTTTAGGAGCACCACTAGCCTGTTCAAAGTACAAAGTACCCAGCGGAGTTCCTCACTCGCCGCTGCTGGTGTTCGTGTCGTGGTGCTCTTTCCCGGGTCGTTCCTTGTGCCTCCTCCTCTGCTGTGCTCCTGTCCTGTCGTTCACCCCTGTTGCCAGCCGCTTGCTGTCCCAGCCTCGCCCGTGTTGTGCAGCCCCGCGTCTTCTTTCAATGCGTGCGTCCATCTCGCCCTGTGCTGTGGCCACGGCTGCCTCGAGCCCGACACTCCGGTCCCCAGGCCACCCGAACACATCTCCTCGGGTCTCCTCTCTCCGCCGTGACTGCGGCGGCTGCATGGGTCTTCTCCCAAGCAATCCAACTCTCTGTACACTCCCTTCTGCCCCCTTGCCAACTGGCTCTCCCCTTTTTATCGCCAAATGTGCTCCATGGGCACAGGTGCCCTGATTACGTCCCGCTCTTCCCAGCATGATTGGGTCTCTACATTCTGCTCAAGTGACGTGCAAAACATGCAGACATTAAAAACATATTAAAAACATGCAAATGAAATAAAACACAACAAATCTCTAAAATCAAAATAAAACCATTTCTACAGTTGCACCCTCTCACAAATAGCCTATCAGGCTAGTCGCGAAGCGTCTGCTAATGCTACTGCAGCTTCCTCTACAGCAACTTATACTAATTATTACAGAGTTATTACCTTTGCAGTGCTTCCATTAAGACTCAGAACTCTAAATGATGTCCTTATGTTACATATATTCAGTTACCATGTGCCTCGGGTGTGTGCTTTGAGACAAAAAGGCCACGGAGAACGGCTTTTTTACTCTCGTCTATTCGCCAAACTACTGTCCTAATACTCCGCTAGAGACACTAAGAAGAGTTTAAATGAGAGTGCAGCCCTGAGTCCACGCAGAGAAAACATGAGAGCAGCGCCCGGGACACTGGTGACATGCAGGAGGGAGGCGAGCACCGGGAGACTGACAGCCGAGCGGGGACGCGAAGGGGAGAAGCACTTGCACCTTGGAAGTGACAGAGAGAAGGCGGTAGGTCTCTCCTGCTCATCCACTTCAGCAGACTGCAGCGTGTTGGTGTTATATGTGGCAAAGTAGGCGGAGAGTGAGTGAGCACTGTCAGAGAGCCTGTCCTGTAACAACACGTTGATTAATCAGTGAAACAACACCGTAGTTTGACTGAGATGCGGGGCCCTTGTGCCTGCGGGGGCCCTACGCACCTTGCGTAGTTTGTGTACAGGAAAAAACAGCTCTGATAGTAACAGAAATAAAATTCACACTAAAATGTATTATGTACTTTTATAATATATCTCTGGGTTGGTTTATTAAAATATGTGTATTAAGAAATATAGCAAGCTTTTGTCCAGTTAGTAATTTTTGAAAATCCGTCTCATAAACAGATATGTGACCCGCCGTGGTTTCCAGGGACACCAGTTGGCAGAAACACTTTCTCGCAAATGGAGAAACAAGCACATTTTTGAAAATGTATGATTTTCGCTTTTTTGCAGAATCGTTGAAGCCACGAAGAAGTCTCTACATGTTTAAGCTAGCAGTATTGGTATATTTAAAAGCGTAAACTTTAGGTTCAAACCGGCTTGATTTGGGAGATTTGGGAGCGTGCTGTGGGGGCGTGACTTTGTCTGTGTCTATTTACATACTGGGTAAACACCACGGAAGAGGCACCGCTGCTTTGGTTTACATTGTTGACAAATGCTTTAGCAAACAAATGCAACGCAAAAAAGGCAGTTTTATACATACGCCTATTGTCGATCAGTTTTCAGGTTGAAAAAGTCTTGTTTTGTCAGAGAAATAGTGCACGCCGTGGGGGCGTGTCATTGTGCGTGTGGCTCATTATTATGCAACGCTTCCCTGTGTGTCTCACGGAGGCCGCTGCTGCTAACGCTGGGATACTACTGCAGAAGTTCGTTTTTCTGCGTGAAACCAGTGAACTTTTCCAGGCTGACTTTTCCGTGCAACTGATGATGCCATGGCTGTAAGTATGCACAGCACCCTGCTGAGCATTACGTTTCCCGAGCCAACTCATTGCCTTCAGAGGATGTTTTAAGAAAAAAATGGATGTACCACAATAGTGAACGAGTTTGCTGAGCAGAAGACATGCAGAGGTTACTTCAGACGGGTGCATACCTATGTTCCCCGGGTCCTATGTTCCCCGGGTGCGATTTTTTTTCGTAGGTGAGTTGGTACTTCAACCAATCACAAGTCATGAGAGTGAAATGTCATACATATATATCAAGCAGCTTAACCCTGACCCTGCCCTAGCCACTAACCTTAAGGATAGTGGGCTGGTGCCTAACTTAATCAATAGAAGTGGGGAACATAGGTACCGGGGAACATAGGGCTGACCCCACTTCAGACGGGTGAGTGAAAGTTTTTTTTTGTGGCCGCTGTGCCATCGTGTTGCTTTTTGATGAGGCCAGTGTTGTGCTGTAAACTAACGTGGTGTGTTCAGTGGGTTGGATTTGTTTGAGTTTGTTTTGGTCGTAAGCTGTGTGCAGGTTAAGGATAATATAACGTAGTCATTGTCCATGGCGCTAATGATCGTGTGTCCGTTCTTCTTTTCCTCTGGTTAAATGTGTGCATGTGTTGGATAATGTTGCTAGTTAGGCCCGAGCGCCATCAGGGCTGGTGAAGGGCTCTTGTAATCGTATAGAGTGCTCCCCCAAGGTGCGCGGAGCGCACAAAACGAGCGCGAAGCGCTCGCCTCCTCTCAAACGTGCACTAACACACTCTTCTCGTCGTGCACGTTCCGTGCACGTGCACATGTATCAGAAAACGAACATTGTAATTGGACTCCCCCAAAGTGCGAACAAAACGCACAAAACGCACAAAACGAGCGCGAAGCGCTCCCCTCCTCTCAAACACTCACTAACACACTCCTCTTGTCGTGCACGTCCCGTGCACATACATATATAATGCAAAGATCAACATTGTAATTGTACAGAGCCCATAAAAGTCAATGGGCGACTGAGAGCCCTGGGTCACTGACGAAGTGCCCGTCAGTGACCCAGGACCTCTACCATGAGGTAGGAATGCGCGAGCGCTTTCCGAAAATATATAGTTTATGGTACCCGCCTAAGCGGGAACATTGTTTCGTATGGGAATATCTTTCTTTCTTTCTCTTTCTTTCTTTCTTTCTTCTTTCTTCTTTCTTTCTTTCTTTCTTTCTTTCTTTCTTTCTTTCTTTCTTTCTTTCTTTCTTTCTTTCTTTCTTTCTTTCTTTCTTTCTTTCTTTCTTTCTTTCGCACCGTCGCAATTTCACCCAGTGAACATCAACGAAAAGTCACAGATTTTGGCCCAAAATTCAAACCCGATCCGACGTAACTTTTGACTATTTCCAAATTTTGAATTTCAAAATAGTGGCGCGATAGCGCCACCTCAGTTTTTTTTTTAACATTGCGAGATAGGACTTGGCCAAAAATGAAGTTTGTCGTAGAATCATAAAAATCGGTACAGACGTGCATCATGACAAGTTGAGCAAAAAATATTATTACGGCAACGCCGTCCGCCATATTGGGTGTCGGCCATTTTGGATGAAAGCCCGCGAAGCGGGAATCCGCCTTTATTTTTCACTTTGTACAAAATCTATCTCCTCCTAGAGCGTTTATCGGAACGACCTAATTTTGGGTGGAAAATAATCTTGAGAAGTAGAACTTTAAAGTTATCCAAATTACTTTTCTAAGTTTTACGGTTTTTATGCGGCGAAGCCGCAAACTGTACGAAGTATTTTGAGATTAACAGGTTCTCCAAATATGATCAGATTTCCATGTGTTACACATCATTGGAAAGCTTGGAGACTACACTTTCTCAAGCTATGTCTTTCTCAAAATGCCCCAAAACCGAGTTGTGTCCCTGGTTTCCACGGCTGGACACATATGTTTGTGCATTCAATAGCGCGTAGCGCGGCATTTCTCACTGTATTTCAGGTGAATGAGTCACTATAGAATCATCACATCCACTATAAAACATCTCCTGATAAAGATTTCAGACTTTAGTTTAGTCTGCAGCCTGTGTCACAGCCCTGTGTCAGTGAGAGGACAAAGGGGCAGAGCACAGACTGCAGAAGACAGAGGCTGGGCCTCCACTGAGAACCACTAACACTGGATATGTGTCTGACGCAGCCTATTACAGGTTTTTATTTCTATTTTTCCTGATGATTGATCATATTATGGCACTAATGATCGTGTGTGCGTTTATCAACTTTATGAAAATAAAGTTGATTTCTTTTGTTTCATCGTAGACACAATAAGAGGGAGAAATTCATACAGCTCTAACTCACTCATGAAACTTCTGCACAATAGAAGCAAAATAAATAGTTATAACTGTCATATGCTCTTGAAATACAATTATGCCACAATCTGATTAGCATCTTATTAATTGTTATGTCATTTTGAATATATGTATTTTTACATGTTGCAATGTAATCCATCAAATTACAGGAAAATTACATATGTTGGGTTCAAAATGTTCTGAGCGAGAACCACGAACCCTCAGGTGCTAAGCACCCCTAAAGTTGAAACTCTAAAATTGCCCCTGTCTATGGTTAGACTACTGTAACGGCCTGCTCACTGTTAGACAGCTGCAGTACATCTAGAACGCAACCATATTAGTCCAGTGCTCTGGTCTCTGCACTGGCTTCCTGTCACTCAGAGAATAGAATTTAAAACAGCTCTGCTTGTGTACAAGTCTTTTCATGGTTTAGCACCAAAGTACATCTCTGACATGTTAGAGCCGTATGAACCACCTCGGGCCCTGAGAACTTCAGGGAGGGGTCTCCTGGTGGTTCCCAGAGTCCAGGCCGTTAGATTTTATTTTTTTATTTTCTGCGCAGCCCGTGTTTCTGGAATGGAATCATCCAATGGCCCATCACAGGCGCATCAGTGGCACATGTGCCGCACACATGAGCCGGCCCAGTCTATTTTTTATTTTATTTTGTGCGCGTCCTCTTCATGAGGATGTGAGACAGGCCTCAACTCTGACAATGTTCAAATCCAGGCTGAAAACAGCTCTTTTTACTTGTGTATATGAAAACTGAAAGTATTTATCTGCACTCTTGCTTTTACTGTAATTCATTATTTTATGTTGATGTTTATTGCTCTCTGATGCAGTGTTGTATAACAGTAACAAATTGTGTCTTTCTTTCTTGATTTAAGGATCCCCATTAGTCTTTACCAGCGCAAAGACTGCTCTTCCTGGGTCTGACAGCTCCAGAGCTTTCACCCAAATTTCTGTGATCTTTGCTTTTCAAACACAGGCATGATCCTTTGATTTACACCTTCCAAATTCTCTTCATAATTCCCAGATTGATTTCTGCAAGACGGTTTTTCCTCCAAACACCCGTTGCTCCCTGCCAAACAATCTAAATCAGGTCTGGATAGCGGAATTTTAAGAGTCTGCAAAGTTAAATCATGTTCAGTTGTTTGCAAGAAAAACAACAGCATTAGATCAAATTCACAAGCTGTAAAAAAATCATCCATGAATCTTCCATCATAGTAAATGGTCTCAACTTATATAGCGCTTTTCCACCTACGTTAGGCACTCAAAGCACTTTACAGCAAGGATCCACTCCCCCATTCATACACCAGTGTACGCAGACACTGGTCACCGTAGTAGAGATACAGTATCTCTCTCTCTCTCTCTCTCTCTCTCTCTCTCTCTCTCTCTCTCTCGACACAAACATTGTTTAGCTCACGATGGGTTAATAGAGTTTTTAGTTTGACCTGTAAGAGCCTGTAATTCACTAGAAGCCTGCGCGCCCTGTGTGCCAGGCACAAGATCTGGCCCTAAGACTTGAAGCCAACATACAAGCAAACCCCTGAAAGGACTGGTCAGGGCTGCATTTACCCCACCTCTTCTCTCCCCCAGCAGTTTCTTTCCTTAGACTTGCTTACGATCATGGCATTACACTCCACATTTCTTTCTTCTTTTTTTGCTTGGTAAAGGGGTTCCGGTTCCAGAATGTTTGAGAACCCTTTGTGTAGTCTTGCGGGCCACAAATCAAACTTAGCTCCAAATTTAGCCAATTTGTTATGGATACCTGTACTATTTGGAAATTAATTTAAATAGTTACTCTAAAAGCTAGTCCCCCGGTCCACAAACCTCATCCTCCAGATGTCTGATTCACCAGCAGTGAGGTCCGACCAGCACCAGCATGTGTCACTAAGACACAACTTAAAACTAGGAGGCCTTTACAGTGAAGTATTTTAAATACTTTTATTCTGTTGGTTTAAATGCCACTTGAGCAGTGGGTCCTCTGTGTAAATGTATTATATGTTATTTGTTTTATTGTTTTATCTACTATATTATGTATTTATTGTTTTAGTTATTTTATCATGTACTCTGTATTGTTTCAGTGTGTTCTATGTTATTTTGATGAAGATGGATAATTAAGACGGAGCTGAGACTAGCTTGTAGAACAGCTTGTGTAGAGTAGCAAAGCAGTCAAAAAGGCAAAAAAGTCATGTAGCAAAAATAAAAGTCCTTTATTAATACATGGACCAGCCTACGTGTTTCGACCGCACAGGTCTTCGACAGGGTATGTAAAATTGATCACAGGTGTGGAGATTTTTTTAAAAGAGATCATGTGACCAAAAATGTCACGTGATCACAAACACGTGATCACAGACAGACAAATTAACAAAAATGCAATAAGTTGTCCTGGCCAGGACTAACAAAAGAGACCCAGAGAAGGAAAGGATAACATGAGGACAAATAGTGTAAGTACATGCATCATCATAAAACACGCCTTCATCATGACCAACCTGAGACACAATGGAACAAACAATAGATCAACCTCAAGTACAGTCAGAAAATGCATTACAAAAGTCAGTTTTATAAATCTCCACACCTGTGATCAATTTTACATGCCCTGATGAAGACCTGTGCAGTCGAAATGCATAGGCTGGTCCATGTATAATAAAGACTTTTATTTTGCTACATGACTCGAGTGCCTCAGACTGCGTTTGCCTGTTTGACTGCTTTTGCTGTTCTACAAGCTAGTCTCAGCTCATTTTTTCATGTATGTTCAGCCCAGTCTTTGAAGAGCACCAGTCTACTTTCACTTTTTCCCAGACCATTGATGCACTTGCCCTGGTCTGTTTTTACGAATAATTTATTGTCTTTATACTACCCTTGATACATTGTACCTGCCAAATTTAACAATGTAATGTGCTCTGTAACAATGTGAATTAAGTTGTATGGGTTACATATAGAGGTACATAATATAACAAGACATAAGACCTTAACTCTAAACCTAACCTTAAGCCCTAACCCTAAGGGTCTTATGTCTTATTATTACATTATGTACCTCCAAAGTACTACATTATTCCATTGTGTATGTACTGCATAGACAAGTTATTACAGATTGTTACAAAGCAGATTACATTGTACTAAATTTAGTTTGTAGGTACAGTACAAAGTGTAAAATAAAGTGTGACCAATTTGGTTTCTAAAATGTTTTAATAAATAATGGAGTGGATTTATTAATGTTGAGCTATGCTCTCATTTTGTTATGATTTGCGATACGGTACAATGTGTTTTGATTTTGTTGACAAGATTGTCAATAGCAACTCTGGTCATGTGACGAATGATTGATTGGTGATGAGCAACACATGTGTCAATAAATATGGTGTGCGCCCGGTGTGGGTAATCACAAAAGAGAAAAGACGTGTCTGTGCTGTTCTTATGCCACGCTGAGAAATTGACTCTGCTAACAGGTTATGGGCCCAGAGTCATAACAAACAGTTGGATTAAGTACCGGGTGAAAGTCGCAATGTTTACTGCGTGTACCTGAGAGCTGAGTTGGCGTGATCCTACCATGAGTAGAAAGGACAGAGATGCGGTGCCAACTAGCCGTTGGGCCAGGCTTGTTTTGACGGAGACGAGAAGAATTACGAGCTATGGGAGACAACGTTTTTGGGTCACCTCTGTCTGCAAGGATTAAAAGACACTATCCTGAATGAACCCGCTCCTGATAATGAGGAGGATGAGGAGAAGAACGCCGAGGCCTACGCGGAGCTCATTCAGTTTTTGGATGACAAGAGCCTGTCGCTGGTAATGCGCGACGCGGCGGATAATGGACGCGAGGCGCTCAAGATTCTCCGGGAATATTACGCTGGAAGAGGGAAGCCCAGAGTAATAAACCTGTACACCGAGTGACTTCACTGCAAAAGTCGCCCATTGAGAGTGTCACTGAATATGTCATCAGAGCGGAGACTGCGATTACTGCCTTGAGAAATGGGCTACCAGAGACATTTAAGCCCTTTGTGTGACATGACGAGTGGTATATAAAATAAATAAAAGCCTGACAACGCCATCCAGTAAAACTGGAAAAAGATGTGCTCTAAGGCACATAGGTTCGACCCATAAGGACAGAGGCAGTATGTTCCTTTAACACAGTTTAGTTTATTTCTATGTTTTACTTTATGTCTTTCTTTGGGATTTCATATTTTCTTTACACATATCATCCGTTTTCGTTACATTCAGTTGGGCTCAGAAAATGCCCGAGAGCAGGTCAACAAAAAGGAAACAAAAGGAGAAACAAGAGAGCAGCATCAGGCCCACCGTCGCACACCCACATTTAACTACTCGGCCGGCGCGGTGCTTCGATAGCCCCAGGTTACGCAAAGGCCCCAGCAGACCCCGGGCCAAACACGAGAGAGCAATGGACGCCGTGGAGTGGTGCGCATTAGGCTCTCAACCACCCGCAACGCTGGACCCATGTAACAGCACACACAACCCTGGGCTCAGCCCAACCAGGCCGGAAGACGCCAGTGTGGAGACAGAGGAAGTGCGTGTGAACGAGGGTGGGCTTTTATACTTATTTGAGTGGTGGCGCCATCTGCTGACCGTTTCAGTATTTAAAATACACAAGTTTAATACAATTACTTAAAATACAGTTACTAAAAACTGGTATTGCCACATTTGCAATACACGTGTCTCAGAGCGATGATAAAATGACTTTTGCAGAATTTAAGACAAAGCTCAGAAGTTATGAAGATGTTGAGAACATGCGAGCAACTGTGTCAGAGGATATGGTTAAGAGGGCGAGAGCGCAGTTTGGCACAAAGCGCGCGTCCGAAGGTGTAAAGAACAGTGAAAATATGGACATTGTGTGTTACAAATGCGGTGTCAAAGGCCACATTGCCAGGGCCTGTCCGCGAAAACAATGGTGCAATTACTGCAAAAGCAACACGCACAACGGTGCAAGCTGCAGACGGAGAAAGCAGCGCGATAATGCACGGATGGCGTCCGAGGAGTCGGGGACAAGGAGTACGCATTCCGGGTGAGCGACGCGGAGAAGCGGGTGCCAGATGTCAAGAGAAAAGGGCTGATGGTGGACGCGGGAGCGACATCGCACATCATCACAGACATCACAAAGTTCAAGATTTTCGACGGGAGTTTCCAGGCTGGGACGCACTGCGTGGAGCTGGCGGACGGATCCAGGAGCAACGGAGTCGCCAAGCGCAGAGGTGACGCGGAGGTGTGGCTTCTCGACAGCGAGGAGCGGAGTTTCCGAACAACGCTCAGGGGAGCCCTATACATCCCACAGTGATCTTCAGTGAGAAGAACAGTGCCCTGCTTCATAAAGACAGTACCAAATTCCCCATACACGTACACAACAAGCTTTTCTATCTGCACACTTCAGACAATGACTGCAATGACCAGTGTAAGAAAAGCCTCGATTTGCAAAGTTGGCATGAAATCTTAGGCCATTGCAATTATGCAGATGTGTTAAAATTAAGGCATGTTGTAGATGGGATGGACATTAAGAATGAAAGTAATACACCTGTTCCATGTTGTGAAGTTTGCACTCAGGGGAAGTTTGTTCAAACTAGGAACAGAGGGCCTGATACAAGGGCCAAAGCACCTCTGGACATGGTGCACACGGTCTTAGCTGGTCCTATAGACCCAATGTCTAAAGACGGTCATAAATATGCACTATCCTTTACAGACGACTATTCTAGTGCAGTGTTTGTATATTTTTGACAAATAAAAGCGATACAGTGCAAGCAACTGAGAAGTTTATAGCCGACATGGCTCCTCATGGTAAAATAAAATGCATGAGATCTGACAATGGTACAGAGTACACAGGCAGAGAGTACCAAGCTTTGATGCGCAAGAATGGTATTAGGCATGAGACCTCAGCCCCATACTCTCCACACCAAAATGGTACCGCTGAACGCAACTGGAGAACCCTGTTTGAAATGGCCAGGTGTATGCTCATAGAGAGTGGGCTGCCAAAGATGTTGTGGACCTATGCTGTCCAGACAGCTGCTGTGGTGAGGAATAGGTGCTTTAACAACCGCACTAAACAGACTCCTTACTACATGTTAACAGGCAGACAGCCAAATATTTCCAGAATGCAAAAGTTTGGACTGTGTTATGCTTACAAACAGGATAAAGGGAAATTGGACTCTAGATGTGAGAAAGGCATTTTTGTTGGATACGACAAGAATAGTCCAGCCTATTTAGTGTACTATCCCAGCAACAGAAAAGTACAAAAACACAGACTTGTGGAGTTTGTATCTAGATTGAATCAGGAAGTACTGGATGCTGAAGATGAGGATATAGTGATTCAGAATGAAAGAAAACCAGTGAAAACCCCTTCAGTTGGCCCACAAATAACTGAAAACCAAGAAGAGGAACCCTCAGAAAGCAAAACAGAGAAGTGTGATACTGAAACAGTGGAAGTTAAAGAAGACAAACCCAAAGAGAGGCGCTACCCTGATAGAGAAAGGAAAAAGCCAGATTACTACGGTGACCATGCTTGTGGGTTTGAAGAGGACATAAATGTTGACTACTGTTACAAACTTATGTGCAATGTGCCACAGACTTATAAAGAAGCTGTCACCTCAATGAACGCAAAAGACTGGACTGAAGCAATGGACGAGGAAGTTCAATCTTTGAAGGAGAACTCAACGTTTACCCTGACCACTCTACCAGAGGGCAAGGATGTAGTGGGGGGTAAGTGGGTTTACGCATTGAAGAAGAACAATGACGGATCAGACAAATACAAGGCGAGATATGTTGCCAAAGGTTTTAGTCAGAAAAGGGGTGTCAACTATGACGAGACTTTCTCTCCTACAGCCAGTATGACCAGCATCAGGCTGTTAGCACAGAAAGCAGCACAAGACAATCTGATCGTTCACCAGATGGATGTAAAAACAGCATATTTACATGCACCAATTGAGTGAAATTTATATTGAACAACCTGAGGGTTATGAAGTGAGATCTAATGGAGACAAACTAGTATGTAAACTGAAGAAATCCCTGTATGGATTAAAACAGTCAGGGCGCAACTGGAACAAAATGTTGCATGATTATTTGTGTGAAATACAATTTGTACAAAATCCAGCTGATCATTGTGTATACAGCAAAATTACTGACAATGAGAAAGTACACATTATCATATGGGTTGATGATTTGATTATTGCCGCTAGTGATGATGATGTTATAAAATGTGTAAAAGAAAAGCTAAGTTCCAAGTTCAGAATGAAAGACCTGGGTAAACTGTCACATTTTCTAGGTATTTACTTTGTCCAAAGTACTGAATGTGTTAAGATGTCACAAAGCAAGTATGTGCATACGATACTGGAGAGATTTGACATGTTACACTGTAAGCCTAGAGCTACCCCGTGTGAACAAAAACTTGACTACAGTGATGATGCTGAAATAATGGACGATGTGAGGAAACACAGAGAGGCAGTTGGTAGCTTAATCTACCTGGCAACCTGTACAAGGCCAGATTTAAGCTTCGTAGTGAGCAAACTGTCACAGTATTTCACCAAACCAACTAATGAACAATGGACAACTGTAAAGCATGTTTTAAGGTATTTGAAAGGTACCCAAAACAAAGTACTATGTTGTCACATGGAGAACGAAAAGACAGCCTACAGTCGCACTGTCTACCTGTGAGGCTGAGTACATGGCTTTAGCTGCAACCATGCAAGAGTATTTGTATTTGAAACAGTTTCTGAATTGTCTTGATGGTCAAACATACAAATGTCTTGTTTTATGAGGACAATCAGGGCACTATAGCCTTAACTAAGAACCCTGTACATAGGCAACGATGTAAACATGTGGATATTAAATACCACTTTGTAAGGTCTACGTTGGATGATGACCAAATAAGTCTATTGTATTTTCCAACAAATGAAATGGTTGCTGATGTACTGACCAAACCTGCAACTAAACAAAAACTTAAGAAGTTTGAAATGTTTATGTTTGGTATGTAAACCAAGTGTTGAAGTTAAACGGACTCTTCAAATGTGAGCAAGTGGGGGTGTTGAGCTATGCTCTCATTTTGTTATGATTTGCGATACGGTGTGTTTTGATTTTGTTTACAAGATTGTCAATGGCAACGCTGGTCATGTGACGAATGATTGATTGGTGATGAGCAACACATGTGTCAATAAATATGGTGTGCGCCCGGTGTAGGTAATCACAAAAGAGAAAAGACGTGTCTGTGCTGTTCTTATGCCACGCTGAGAAATTGACTCTGCTAACAATTAACAAACTTGAACATTTCACCAGCCCCATATTGTATATAACGTAGTATGGGAAGGACTTGAACAGTGAGGACTCCCCCAAACTTGCCTTTCAGTGAGCTCTACGGTGATCACAAAGTGACAGCTAATGCTCGACTATAAACACTTTTTGCTTTGAAGAAAGCTTAGTGTGAATACCTGTGTGTGTAGTCACCAGGTACTTACCAGAAATTGCATCAAGAAACATGATGGGAACATTAGTCATACAAATTGACCTTTCAAATGTATCTGTTCTGCAGGTAAATCCACTGAAATGTAACGTGTGCCAGATGTCAATTATAATAAGCCATGGTCGGCAAGCCAAGAATGTGCAGTTACAAAATATTTCCATCGTCTAAACTAGACACAGTAAACTCACACATGGGGCAAATTTGGTTATTGTCTTAGGTAATTTCTTTTTACCGTAGGCTTATAATGTTAACATGACATCTTTAGCATTTTGGGGAGGAAAAGCAGAACACCTGTGCTGTTTGAAACTTAATATGGCCGTTTCTGTTTATTTTATGACAGATATTTTCATCATTTAAAAATACATCATAAACATACAAACAAACATGTGCCTTTGCAGCTCAGCTCTCCTAAGACATGACTGTAACTTTACCGGGAGTGGGCACGTCTCCAGCTCGTCTCCATGGAGATGTCGACTAAAGTCAGTAAAATATGAGATTTAAACAGGTTAGGTCCTCATCCAAATCCATTATTTGATTACCCACAGCAGTAATGGCATTTTCTGTGTTGAGCTGGTCATTAGGAGCATGTTTTGTACAGTATAGTCCAAAATGTTACGCAGTGTGCCTTTAAAGCAGTACTAAGTAACTCTTGCCCCTAGAGGCCTTAAGCGCAACTGCAGGTGTCGTAGCAAGTTGCGAATTTTTAACCTATTAATTGTCCATGAGAGTAAACACTACACTGACAGAAAAAGCGAAGGGAGAGAGGGATATTGTACATCCAATTACACAATGGAAATACTTTTTTTTCACTCAAACTTGGCTGTAAATACTGTTTAAGTGGCACTAGCCCGTAGTTAGCTTTGCCCGTTAGCCTGTTAGCTTCTTCTTCGTGATTCCATTAGTGTGTATTGGTGCTCCGGTCCGGTGGCAGTTAAGTTGCAAATGTGGTTTTCTGGCCAGAGACACCAGGGGGAGATGAAAGACCCTCCAATCATCCCATTAACACTTGTATTACCCCCAGAGGACTACGGAAAGGATTTATTAAGCTAAACAAGTTACTTAGTACTGCTTTAAAGAGGGGGTATTATGTAAAATCGACTTTTTCAAGCTTTATATCATGTTATTATGTTATTCCCTCATTAAACACATGCCTGGAGTGTTGCCTTGGCTCATTCACATATTTTGAGTAATCAGTAAAAACTTAGACGGCAGCCATTTTAGGTGTAGCTATGCCTCAGTCCTCCTAGGAACGCCCCCACCTCCTGGAGACGCCTCTGGACCTTTCGTCACCAGCCAAGCCACCAACCACTGCTCCTCAGCTCAGCAGAGCCCCCTCCCCGCACAGTAGTGTTGTTTAGATGCCACAGCAGTGTGCTGAAGGGGGCGTGTCGGAAAGCTTCTTAAAGAGACAGAGGTCTATTTCAAGACGTTCAGTACAGCCATTTTGAGAGAGCAATTTTATTCAAGGCAGTTATTTTAATTTACTGCATATACAGACCAACAGAAGGTTACGTCATCATTGTAGTATGCTATAGACTGGTGCTATGTGATTGAAAAAAGCATAATACCCCCTCTTTAAGTGAAATTTACAATGAAACGTACGATCAATGCATTTGTAAAGCGTAAACCAATATGGGTGGACCCCTGCGACCCTTTCTCTGCCCCAAACCCTTCCTGTTGTTGTTGACCCCAATTCAGGTTGGCGTGAGAAAAGGTTCTAAAACAAGTCGTCTACAGGAGCCTTTAGAGACAGCTATACTTTGCATAAATCATCTTTATAGTCTGTCAGATGTTTCCTCAAACTTCAGCGCAGCAAGTGCATGGATGTACACTTTTTATAAGAATGATATCAAGAGCCTTACTGAAATATAATTAATAAATAGTGAAGGAAATACCTGCACCTTTAATTTAGCTTTAAGTGAACAAAGGGGCAATGCTATGTGGTCTCTTGGCTCTAGGTGCCGCTGTCATTACTCTTGCCAATACATGTTAAAGAGGTAAGATTGCACCCTGAGTTATTTGTTTCCCCCAATTTCCTAACTATTTGAATCAATACTTTGGAAAACAATAAATGATTCTTGGGACCTTGATTTTATGTAACGCTGTACCCGGTGACAGCCACAAAAACGTATCAGCCAGTCAATTCAAAAGTACAATGCATGAGGTGAGGGTTTGCTCTTCATGAACAGAGATTTTGTTCCCCTTGCTGTAGTGACTGTGATAGTCCAGTGTGAGCGGCAAAGGCCTCACTCTGCGCACAACCCAAGTCCATAGGCAGTGAAGGCAGTTTGCTTAGGCGACAGGTGCTTTGCGGGTAAAGCGTAAGTTGCACGGCTGTCTTTGTCAAAATGTCAATCAAACACACTTTGAAAGAGACTTGGCCACATCCCACATGTTGTGTAACCCAGTCTGCTTCTTTTTTTTTTTTTGCTTTCCCCCCGTGGGATCTGATGATGTCATAATCTCACAAGGAGGAGAGGAGGGGCTAACGTTATGTATGAACAAGAACTCTTTTAACGTGTATATGCAGCTCAAAAACATGTATAGTTTTTTTGTTTGTCTCCAAAGTCTTAATCTCATGAAGCCCTCTCTGTTAACATACTGGTCGTTTTTGGTGCATTTTCCTCGCCTGGTTTTCTTCCTTTCTTTTAATTGTTGTTTTTTACAAAATAAAACACTACGTTATGATGCACCGTCAGGTTTTCAACATAAGGTTTATATTTATGCTAGGTCTTATAGGGACAACGGTGTGAAAAAAAAACTTTTATTTTTGACAAAAAGCACACACACAAAAATTCAGTGATTCATTCATTCAAACGCGCAGATTTTAGCACTCACAAAATGTATTCTTAGCTGAAAGCGTTCTTCTAGAAGGACAAATCCTAAGAGCAGTCATGAGGCCTACAAAACATATTGTCAAGCTCACGTGTCCATTATCACATGAGCTTGATCATGGACATTATTACTGTCCAATATCACAGTAATAATGGACCCAAAAATATTATTCCTCTCTCAAGATAAATAACATATTTCTGCAAATTATTTCATTCACAAATAAAATCATTTGAGAAAATATAACTGATCAGTTCTTTATTATTATGATGAAATGATCTCTGTTTTAAGAAGAGCTGTGGCTTCTTAAGTCCTCAGAAACTTCTTACAAACTTTTTCCAAGAATGTTTTTGGTGAAATGAAAAATTGTTAATACAGTATGATCGTTTGTTCGTGTTTTTTTTCTGCTCTCGATGTTATTTATGATTCTGTTATTGTTCCATGAATCAGGACAATCCCTCCTAGTCTCTCCTTAAGGTCCATTTACACAGTATGAGTTCTTGTATGCCACCCTTTCCTGTGCGTTTCACCTTGAGTTAGTGCATTATATTGTGCACATGACACTGTCTTCCTCTCTCCATTGTGAGAGCTTTGTTCTGGTCATTAATCAAACATTAATGCGCTCTCTCGGCGCACATCACTGTGAAACACCACATGGTTTCGCTTTGTATTTCACATGGCAACTAAACAGCTTTGTAGTGCCGTGATGGTTCTCACATTGGAGCTGAGAGCGCCTGGATTTGGATAAACCAATGGCCGCTGGCTGCTCTGCTTTGCAACGACGACACTGGAGGCCGCCATTGCTGTAGTACCGCCATATAGCCACTAGTCCCCCATTGGAATGCAGTGCACTTTAGACACGTTAAAAACAACTTTAACCTCTTAACCCCCGGGCAAACCGATTCCAGTTTAACCCCTTAACCCCCGGGTAAACCGATTCCAGTTTAACCCCTTAACCCCGGGCAAACCGATTCCAGTTTAACCCCGGCAAACGATTCCAGTTTAACCCTTAACCCCCGGGTAAACCGATTCCCGTTTAACCCCTTAACCCCCGGGCAAACCGATTCCCGTTTAACCCCTTTACCCCCGGGCAAACCGATTCCCCTTTAATGCCCGGTGCCTAATTTTTTGGAACTGCCTAAGCTAGATATTCCTCCTGTGATGTTTTAGACACAATCAGAGGCACCGGGCTGGTTATGGTAGGATAAATTTTAGAAATCTCGTACTTAACAAGGGTCGGACTGTTAGCATTGGAGCTGCACGAGCTACACGTCACACAAGGGCTGAGTCTACAGTGAAGATCCCGCCCTTATGCCCTTATTAGGAACATGCTTCGTCAGAGCTGGGAGGAGGAGTCTGTAAATCCGCCATGAATTCCCCCTCGAACGTGGTCATTATGGTAAACGGGGAGGAGTGAGTATTAACGGTCTATTAATAATATGTCTATGGGATAAACACGTGAAGGCCGTAGAAAGGACAGAGGAGAGAGAGGGGAGAGGCGTGGTGCGTGGAGGTAAGACCAGATGGATCGGGCGGGCTAAAGTGCAATAGTGCAATATGAGCCTTAATATTGACGAGCAGATGATGCTCTGATTAAGTTATTCTCCTTTGAGACTTTTACGCACAAGTTTGAACACATTTCTGTAAAAGATTTGTGTTCCATGACTGTTCAGATCATGTTTAGTGTTTTATATTTCTTTTTAAAAATACATATAATGAGAGATTAATTCACTACGGATAAAAATATCTCATGACGGATTTTTTTCAACCCTGTCCGTCAAAATAACGGAGAGAAATGATCCCAAACAAAACCACTGGTCCTTGCCTTTGTAATCGTTCCAGTTGGCCCGCTTCCTCTCCCCCTTCCTCTCCACATCAGAAAGCCTTTATTTACTCCAGGAGGACCACTTATACTAGTGTTACCTGTTGCCCCCTGTCCCATATGGGAACTGTAGTTCTATCGTGCGGGCAATCTACCCCTGGCTACGCTGTGCTGTTGTCCACTACACAGTCCTTAGTATCAGCCCCCGGGATCTAACGCTGTCTGTCTGCTGTGGGTAAACCAAGCCACGAGCATCCAGTTACTGTGATCCCTCCACCTGCTGCTGCCTCCTTCCTCCTTATAAGGTTGGCTCTTTTTTTCTCGTGTCCTATCCTTAGGTTTCTTTTAGGTCCAAGTATTCGTCTGGGATTCGGAAGGTCACCTTATCGAGCTCGTGCAGCAGTTGGGCCCATGAGTAAAACAGTAACACCCCCATTCACAGCCTCGTGTTGTCAGATCAAGGTGAATAATTTTTTAATCATACAATTGCAGTAACTTGTACATTTGAGCAGGGGTAGGAAACAGTATATAGCAGCAACTGGGGATAACAAATATGGCCGACTGCTGCTTCCCTGAGACGCATATCGCTATGGATGACAAGAACCCATGACAAAAATGGACCAGTCATAACGGGGATATGGGTTTGTTTATCATTGTGATTCTTTCAATTTAAATCATAACCTGTCGTCTTAAGTGTGGCTGCAGGCTTGTGCTGGTGTGATGTTGGGCAGGGAAAGAACTGTAGACATTGTGAACAAACATTAGGCGCTCAGAGCAGCAGAAAGTCCCACAACGCATCATATGAGGCCAACAGCACTGAAGATCATTTATCATGCTGCATAGTACTGCACATGTTGTTTATAAATCTGGAACAGGCCTTGCTTGGATTTGTAGTTTAGACTGAATAGTACTTTGTTGTCCTTGTATTTTTCAAATGTGTCTAATCCATCAAAACAAATCCTTTGTTATCGGCAGCAAAGATCAGTGAACTAATCTGTAACTCATCTCTCAGAATACATATTTATGTGGACTGCCAGTTGCTGATGCTGTCCAAACCAAATAAACAAAGTTCAGCAAAAAAAAAAACATAGCATACATTTCCATTGACTAACATTAGCTAAAAACAGTATAAAAAGTGGAGAAAAAAAGCCGTGGAACAACTCCGTTAGCTGCTGAGTTACTGCTGGTAAATACATCTAACATATTGTGGTGTCCAAGTGTTTTAATGTGAACAATAACTCCAGTATTTTGAAATCTCCATTAGTTTACAATTGCTGCTAATCCCACAATGCTTAGCGATATGACATCACATTCCCGAACTCTATTGTTGGCCCATGAGTAAAACTATAACACCCCCTGTTAGGCAAAAAAAATATTTGCCTAACTCTCTCTCTCCTAAAACTCTCTTGAGACTTTAGCAGGTGTGGGCATTATGTTTTCAGTGCTATTATTCAAACATGCACAAATGAAACGATACGCAACTCTGGTATGTCTAACAATGATATGAAGTGAAAACATTCTGCATACCGGATCTACATTTTACAGATTGTTGCCACTTTGCTTATTCATGACTGTAGCTTCCACAAATGCACACTGTCGTTGTGTCGTTGGGCAAGACACTTCACTCTACTTGCTTCCAGTGTCTGCGTACACTGGTGTATGAATGAGAGAGTGAATGGGTGACTGGTTCCTTACTGTAAAGCACTTTGGGCCTGATAAAGGTAGTAAAGCACTATATAAGTTGAGTCCATTTACCATTTACCATTTTAGTGTGCGAGTGAGTGGTTGGAGAGGCCGATAATGTCAATTGAACAATACATTGTTTACCTCCACCAAGTATGGGTTGAATTAATAACACCCGCGACACTACAAAATAACCTGCAGTATATAGTTGCTACACCAAAATCTAAGAATGAAGGAATATAGAGACATCTACCCCCGGTGAAAACAACGCATGTGTTATGATTTGGCTTGTGGGCTGTCCCCCTCCCCTTTCTGTCTTTTCTTTTGCAGCAGAGCAGTGTGTGGCAGGGGCGTGGCTGACTCCTCCTGGTGACTGAGACCAGACACCTGCACATCATTACCTAATCACCACAGTAGAAATACCTGGATGTCTCAGCACCACACTGCCAGATAATTCCGTCCTGTCCGGTAGCTCTTCTCTGTACCTGGAGTTTTTTGAAAGACATTCTGTTACATACCTCAAGATACTTACCTGCTGTTTTCCATCTGCCCAGATTCTTCCGGTGTCCTGCTCCAGTCGGCCAGCTCCCTGCCTCACCTGCCTGCCACCAGTGCCTGCCTCTGAGTTTTGGTTAATAAACCGTTAAAACTGCTTCCTGGATCAGTCTCTGCTTTGGGGTCCGATAGTTAAGCGCAACAGCATGCCCTGGGCACAGCAGGGCCAGGAGACACCAGGGAGTGCGAGTGAACCAGGGTGGGCTTTTATACTATTTTTGGTGCTGGCCCCATCTGCTGACCGTTCCATATTAACTATTAATTGACAATAAAATCTATTATACTATTCAATAAAATTGATAATGCCACACTTGAGCAAGCCATTATTATTTCAAATATGTCGAAAAGCTGAGGAAGTCAGTTTACCACGTTATTGGATCTAGTTATTTTTCTGCTCTCTCTCCATGGTTGACTCATGAGTCATATAGTGGTAAGCTAAAATGTATGCGAGGAGATTAAGTGAGAAAGTATGAAGCCCCAAGGAGACACTATAAACCAGTTACTGAGCAGGTTATACAGTGCCTTGTGAAAATACTAATACACCTCGACCTTTTGCATATTTTGTCATGTTTACAACCCTAAACATAAAGATTTTATTTTGATTTTTTTTTTACTGAAAGTTCACACACAAGTAACAGACAACTCTGAAGTGAAAGCAAAATGATACATGATTCTGTTATTTTACAAAAAATAGAAAAGTGAAAATTGGGGCTTGCATAAGTATTCATACAGCATTTCGGAGTGCATTAAATTGCCTTTATAACATTCCTAATGACTGCAGAATGTTCACACCTTGCCCTAACATTAAGTAGAGGCCACCTGTGTGTAATCTAGTCTCAGTATAATTCCAGCTGTTCTGTGAGGGCCTCAGAGCTATGGTCAGAGTGTATTGGTCACTAAGCAACATCATGTAGGCCAAGGAGCACACCAGAGAGGTCAGGGATAAGTTGTGGAGAAGTTTAAAGCAGTGTTAAGTTATACAAAGGTTTCCCAAGATTTGAACATCTCACGGAGCACTGTTCAATCCATCATTCAGAAATGGAAAGAGTATAGCACCACTGCGAACTTACCAAGACACAGCCGTCCACCTAAACTAACAGACCGAACAAGGAGAGCACTGGTCAGAAATGCAACCAAGTGCCCCAAGATAACTCTGGAGGAGCTGCGACGTACTGCCGCTGAGCTGGGGGAATCTGTACATGGGACAACTATAAGACGTACTCTACACAAATCTGGCCTTCATGGACGAGTGACAAGAAGAAAGCCATTATTGAAAGGAGGCCATAAGAAATCCTGTTTGAAGTTGCTAGAAGTCATATGGAGGACACAGCTACCATGTGGAAGAAGGTGCTTTGGTCAGATGAGACAAAATTGAACTTTTTGGCCCAAATGCAAAACGTTATGTATGGCACAAACCTAACACTGCTCATCGTCCTGAGTGCACCATCCCCAGTGTCAAATATGGTGGGGGGAGCATCATGCTATGGGGCTGCTTTTCCTCAGTGGGGACTGGGAAGATTGTAAGAATAGTTGGGAAGATGGATGGAGCCAAATACAGAGACATTTTGGAGGGAAACCCGCTGGAGTCAGCAAGAGAATTGAGGCTGGGGGGAAATTCACCTTCCAGCAGGACAATGACCCTAAACACAAAGATAAATCTACAATGGAATGGTTTAAAAACAAACATATTAATGTGTTACAATGGCCCAGTCAAAGTCCTGACCTAAATCCTATTGAAAATCTGTGGAAAGACCTGAAAACTGCTGTTCACAAATGCTCTCCTAATTTGACAGAGCTTGAGTTGTTTTGTAAAGAGGAATGGGCTAAAATGTCTCTAGATGTGCAAACCTTGTAGAGTCAGACCCCAGAAGACTTGCTGCTGTTATTGCAGTAAAAGGGGGTTCTACAAAGTATTATCGGTTTTCTATTTTTTGAAAAATAACAGAAGCATGTATCATTTTGCTTTCACTTCACAGTTGTCTGTTACTTGTGTGTGAACTTTCAGTAAAAAAAATCAAAATAAAATCTTTATGTTTAAGGTTGTAAACATGACAAAATGTGCAAAAGTTCAAGGTGTATTAGTACTTTCGTAAGGCACTGTATGCTTCACTTGGCTTTTGTTTTCTATAATTGTCCCTTTTCACTGCGATGCACCTTTTGTAACATTGTTAAAGGCTTGCTTGTCCAAGCTGTGCACATGGGGAGTTGGTGTATATGTTCTCGCCAGTGTGTTCAGTCTGAATGTCAGAGTCGTGGATAAAAGCTGAGCCCTGACCCGTGAAACTGGCTCGAAACGCGATCCTTTCCAAGTAAAAGCTGCCACTGACCCAGTCTCCACCTATGCTTTTACCTTAAGGGAACCTAAACCCTTGTTTTACAAATTGGAAGTCAAATCTGTAACTGTAGGGCTGTGGAGAACAATTAAAGTCTTCATCCTGTGTGTGTTTTTATTTATCAGAACAATTGATTAAGTTTAAATTTCCATGGGGTATTTCCGTGGAGTTTTGCATGCTCCTGACTGTCTTCCTCTGGTTTCCATAGTATCCAAAATATGAAAAACTCCTCCAAAGAAACACCTCACTATAGGGCCCAAAGAAGGGTGGTGCTAATGTCACCCACTGCCCCAGAGGGTTGGTTCCAGTGACAGTGAACAATGGGTCAAAGGCCATTGGGGACAATAACGTAATCTAAATTTAAACTTCGCTCAACCATAATATTTTACTACATATATATATATATATATATTAATTTGAAAACAAACAAACAAACAAACAGTGTTATATGTTTTTTAATGATAAGCCTTATAAAGCACCATTCTAGATGCCCAAAGTTGCAACACAGCAAGACCCCGTCCAGCCCGGGGATTGAACCCGGAACCCTCTCACTGTTAAGCACAAGCGCTAACCATTTCCTCACCATTGCCCAATTGTCACTTTTTAACTGTATTTTCCCTATGTGCACCATTCCAAATTAGGAACAAAATTCCTCATTTGTAAATTTCAAACTGACAAGGGAAATTAAGTGATTCTCTCTCCGAAAAATGTGCCATTGAGCCGTGACTGTTTTGAGGGGAAGAGCGCCTGGCATGCACAGAAAGGGATCATACTGCTATTGCACTTTTCACATGTCACAAGTCGCCCAAAGTGCTTCACAAGGGCATTTCACATCACATTACTATCAAGAGAGTTGTATTGTTTTTAAACCCAGAAGATACTTATTTTGTGGTGGTGATCTACATGTAGCTACAGCTGCCCTTGGCAGTAGTGAGGCTGCACACATCTGCGACAAAAGCCTTTCCCACCGTCACCAACCACTGAATCACCTACCACTCACCCAGACACCTGGTATTTCCTCACAATATCCCACCAAATACTAACCAGGCCTATCCTGCTTAGCATTCGAGATCTGCCAGGATCATGTAGTCTTGAGGGTGTGTGGCTCCATCCAATCTGTGAGTAGATTCTTGGAGACTGGTGTGCTAGCATTTTTTTTTTTAAATATTGATTACATACAACAGTATGTCTGTAAGTCATATTTTACGAAATAAGAAGTGTCAAATAGGCCATTAACTTGTGTATTTTATCACTCTTACATTTGACTGCAAGAGCGAGAAAAAGCCTCTGAATAGAAGAAAAATGTCCCCAATAGGTCTCGTCGAAGGTATTTGAAAATCTCTCTTATGGAAAATTCCTGAACAACTGAGAGCCATCACAAACATTTGCCCCTTGTCCTACATTTAAACTTAATTTCATTGTAGACCAGTGGTTCTCAACTGGTGGTTCGGGACACAAAAGTGGGTCATGAGCCTTTCCCCAAAAACATTTCTTTTAATATTCATGTACAAAAAGTACATAGTCAAGACTTGGGTCTGTTAAAATGTTGTCGGGTTGTTTTGACCATAATTTCAGATTTTGAGGCTAATTCAATTCTTATTCAACAACAATATTTGAGGAAAATGAATATGTTACATGATATTTTACATTTAGGAAGTTAGGTGCACCAAAAGCCGATTTAGAGTAAAATCTTCAGATGTGGTTTGGCTTCAGAGTGCCTTTGAAAGATAAGACAGTTACTGCCATTTGCAGAAGTCAAGGTGTGGTTACAGTGGCCAGGCTCTGCCCTAGTTTAGTTTTGTGGTCATTTGCATAATCACAGTGGACTTAGTTGAGTGTTTTGTAATTTGTTGTTTACTCAAAATGTCCCTTTGTAAACTGTTATGGCCAGCTGTTTTTCTCGGATTGTTTCATCCTTTTGTCCGGTCTCTAATCTTGGCCAGCCACATTGTTTGAGTTAGCTTTTCCTTTTTATTGCTCCATAATTGCATGGATATTGTAAAGAAAAAAAAAAAAAAGTTGCCATAACAGAAGAAGGATGTACCCAAGATAAATTGTTTAGTTCAGATTTGTTTTTACGGAATAAAAAAATAAGGACAGATAGATGTCAAAAGTGCAACTGGAGGGCAAGTGCCAGTAACTAGAAACATACCAAAGTTTATTTATTTATTTATTTGAGTTTATCTGCTCAAAAGGAGTGGGCCGAAGCTAAAGGCTTATAAGCACCCACCCCAAAAGTTAATTTATTCTGGCTGAGGAAACATTAAAATGTATACAAGATGTTTCATAATTAGAGGTCTTCTCCAGAAACCAGGTCAAAACGTGTATATGATAAATCTTAGCAGGCTTCCACCACCTCACTGTTAATCCAAGGACTCGTTGTGAAGGTAATTTTCATGCGACCACAACCTGATTAACATGATTATTAATGAAGTACTTCTGAAATGTGTGATTCTGAAATGCTATTCCACCCAACTTCTTTTCAATATGAAATTAACAGTAATTTCAACTTACTTATAACTTTGTGTAAATTCTCAGTCATCCAAGCAGGTACCTTAATCACACACAGTCACACCCTTCATTCATCTATCCATTCATGTTCTTCCGCTTTATCCGGGGCAGAGTTGCGGGAGCAGCAGCTAGAGCAGAGACCTCCAGACTTTCCCATCCATGTACACCTCCTTCAGCTGTTCTGGGGGATCCTGGTGTGTCCCTGCCAGCTCAGAGACATAGTCCCTCCAGCGTGTCCTGGGTCTTCCGCGAGGCCTCCTCCCAATAGGACATGCCCAGAACACCTCTTGCAGGAGGCAACTAGGACGCATCCAAAACAGATGCCCGAGCCACCTCAGCTGGCTCCTCTGGATGTGATGGAGCAGAGGCTCTACTCTGAGCTCCTTCCTGGTGACTGATCTCCTCACCCTATCCCTCCAAGAGGACCGGGTACTCTGCACTGATCTTAAGCTTGTTGGCCGAAGGTGTAGGGACGCGATCCTCTCGTTCAGTGAGAAGAACTCCAACACGTGGCGGCTGAGCTGTAAAAGCCAGCCCACACCAGCTGTCTGACACCTACCCTCGTCTGCCACCCAGTCCTTTCTGCACCCAACCTTTATGGCTTGTTCTGCAGGTGATGAGTCCACAGGAGGATGGGCCCACATTGTCCCTTCGGTCTTCCAGCCCTTACATCTTTCTTACCAGTTCAGAATTTACTGTCACTTTGATGGAAGGTCTTCAATTCAAAAGAAACCTATTGACTACTGTTTATATGATCCTATTATCAGACATTTGCTACATGGACCTGTCTCCACACACAGATCTCTAGCCTCTCATAAAGTTAAAATTCCAGGCAGTAACTGTCCATGTCTGATGTAGGTCTTTAATTGGCTGCAGATGGTTTCAATGTACTGTATCTGTGTGAGCACCATTTAAAAGCATTAGAGACACACCTCCGCAAACTCAACATCTAGGCTTCACCATAAAGGATGCCATTGTCTTTTGAGTGTCCCAATAAAGCACAAATTAATACCATCAAAACTTAAATGTGGATATAGTCTTTCACGCACACAAAATAAAACAAAGTGGCTTGTGTTTTTAAGTTGACATCATGAAGCTCAAACCTGAACATGCAGAGTGTTGATATAGTAGTAGTGCTAGACGTAGTAGTACTAAGTATACTGTATTTTGCATATCAGTACCTTCTAGCTGTGAAGCACGAGCGCTAACTGTTGTCCCACCGTGCCATGCAGTAAATGCAGTAGAACAACAAGCAAAAGGCTTGGGTTGCCACACGTCCCTTAAATATAGACTTCACAAACAGTGTCTGAGGCCAAATCCAAGTCAAGGGTTAGGTCTCTGACTTGCAAATCCAAGTCAAGTCCAAAGTCTTCAGTCATAAGTCCAAGTTAGGTTACAATTCCCATGGTTTCTGTATTGTATGTTTAAATTAATTGATGAATGTGGTAGAATGACATTAAAACTGAATGGGATCCTTGTTCTGTCTTGACAAATAAAGCAAAAACAGAACAACAGTATAGTGAAGGTAATGATTATCAATACAAAGTGTATGTGTATGTGCTGTTATTCCAAGCTCTAACAGTTTAGTGTGCACTGTAGAGGCCATTTGGTTTGAAGAATCGGGCTGCTGTTGACGCGGTGGACACGCATGAACACATAGGTACATGCCTCTCACATAACTCTGTCCCCACATACATTCATCTGAGAGGTAAGTCAATACGCTCAGCCAAAGAGACAAAGAGGTCTGTGGCCAAGCTCTATTCTCTGCTGCTGCGGCTTAAACCAACACGTCTGACTGGGCCAACGGGGAGGAGCTGCACACGGAGCACCACAGTAGAAAATAAACATTTAGGTACATGTGTGACATGACGAGGTGCTAGTGGTATATTAAATAAAAGCCAGACAATGTCATCCAGTAAACTGGAAAAAGATGTGAAAAAGAGGTTCGACCCATAAGGACAGAGGCAGCATGTTCCGTTTACATCATTTTATTTCTATGTTTTACTTTTATGTTTTCAGATTCTTGTTTCACACTTTTGTTCATAGTAGACATTTCATTTCACAGCCTTTGTTAGCTTACTTTAGCTTTCAGTTGGTTCACAGTTCACATTTGTTGGATTTTACAAATGTCCAGAGTTCATTAACAAAACGAAAAGAAACGTGGAAACAAGGGGGAAGCAAGACAGCAGCAGTGGTGGGATCCACCTAAATTATACAGAGGTTAGTTTCAGAAGCAATGCTTATAAAACAAAGGCTAACCACGAGGCAAGGCTAATCTTACCGTCGCATGCCCACATCTAGCTCTAGTCGGCCCAGTGCTTCAATAGCACCCTGGTTACGCGAGGGCCCCAGCAGACCCCGGACAACGCACTGAGAGCAATGGACGCCATGGGGTGGTGCGCGTTGAGGCTCTCAACCACCCGTGACGCTAAAATAAAACCTATGTTAGTGGCTATACCAAAATCTAAGGAAGGAATAAATGACCGATCGCTACCTGGACCCGTAGAACACAACACACGACCTCTGGGCCCAAGTACGATGTGAACGAGGGTGGGCTTTTATAGTATTTATGCGCTAGCGCCATCTGCTGTCCGTTAATTATATTTAAAATACAGAAGTTTTATAATAAAATACATATACATAAAACTGATAATGCCAGACATGCACATTTTGCCTTATTTATTTATTTATTTATTCAGTTATTTCAAGCTTTAGGACGTGTTTGATCTTGATCGTGATTGGTCTGTCTAACCAGAACATCATTAACACTGCTATGTTTAAGATTTTCCTAATATTTTACCTAGTTTTCACTTCTTTATTGGACATGGAGTAAAATCATTAAACTTAATTAAACTAAATGATTGCGAGAAATGCATGCAATGATAAGCACTCCGGGTTAGCAAAAATGGCTTAACTATACAACCCTATAAGATCATCTCATACTTTGTTGTGTCCTGTAACGCAGCAACAGAAAGACCTCTCATTGTGAATGCGGTCTGTTTATCTAAGTTCATTTAAAACATGTACTGTACACATAATAGTTAATCCCTTTAGCATCTGGTCCAAATCGCCCGCTCTTTGTGCAGTCAAAGGAACAGCCGTTGCTGATTTTCCTGTATCACAAACAAACGTGGTTCACAAAGAAGTGGGTGAAAGGCAGGGAACACCTTTTACAATAGACCAGACACTGAATGTCACAAACATATTTGCCCGTGGGCAGTATGTTTATGAGAAGTAACAATGCATTCACGTCTAAAAGTTGCATAATGATTCAAATATGTTGTAAACAAGTGCCATTTGTCTTCACACATCAGTGGATAGTATCTCTCTATGTTTCACTATTACTAGAAACAGTGCTGTATTGACCTAAGATAGGTCTGCGCTACGCCCTGGTCTAGCCCAAACCAGCTGGTCTCATTCATGCACTGTATAGTTGCAATGAGGAGATCCTGGGGTCAAGTGGCTCATGGGAAAAGCAGAACTGGGAGCGCAAATAAACCAGGTCGGATGTGCGTCTGTGGCCCAAGTTTGCAGAGGACAATGTATGGAACGGTAAGTAGCAAGTACAACTCGGAAAATTAGAATATTGTGAAAAAGTTAATTTATTTCTGTAATTCAACTTAAAATGTGAAACGAATATATGATATAGACTCATGGCATGCAATATGGCGTCAAGCCATCGTTTGTTTTCATTTTGATGATTAAGTTTGATGATTATGGCTTACAGCTTGTAAAAACCCCAAATTCAAAATCTCAGAAGATTAGAATATTACATGAAATAAAAAATAAAATAAAAAAATCAATAAAAATGTGGGCCTTCTGAAAACTATAATCATGCATATACTTACAGTAATACTTGGTTTGGGCACCTTTTACTTGAATGACTGCCTTAATGCGGTTGCGTGGCATGGATGCTATCAGCCTGTGGCACTCCTGAGGTGTTATTGAAGACCAGGATGTTTCAACCAGAGGAATATGACATTTGAAGCCCATGTCCAGGATCTGTGTGTGGTGGCTCTTGATGCACTGACTCCAGCCTCAGTCCAGTCCTTGTGAAGGTCCCCCACACTTTTGAATGGCCTTTTCCTGACAATCCTCTCCAGACTGCGGTCATCCCTGCGGCTAGTGCACCTTTTTCTTCCATACTTTCTATTAATGTGCTTTGATACAGCGCTTTTTTTGAGCCTTTCCCTCCTTATGGAGGGTGTCAATGATGGTTTTCTGCACAACTGTCAGGTCAGCAGTCTTCCCCATGATGGTGAACTCTACTGAACCAGACAGAGACCATTTAAAGTCTCAGGGACCCTTTGCAGGTGTTTTGGATTCATTAACTGATGAAAGGGTGACACTTTGAGATACAATATTTTCTATTCTAAACTTCTGAGATTTTGAATTTGTGTTTTTTATAAGCTGTGAGCCAAATTCATCATGCAAAGTGATATATGTCAAGCCTTTATTTGTTATAATTTTGATAATTTTGGCTCATAGCTTGTAAAACCCCAAATAAAACAGCTCAGAAAATTTGAATATTTCGAAAAAGCCATAATCATCAAAATTATTACAAAGGTTTGACATATGTCACTTTGCATGTCATGAGTCTGTATCAAATATTAGTTTCACATTTTAAGTTGAATTACAGAAATAAATGAACTTTTCCACAATATTCTAATTTTCCGAGTTTCACCTGTATGACGAAGTTGTTTTAATGCCTTGATTTCTAAATGATTATTTTAAAAATCTTACATTGTGTCATCTTTGGCCTTTTGCTCCCAAACTATATTACAGTGTGACATGTTTGTGGATCAGGCTGTATACTACATTCTAGTACAGTCTCTCAACAGCGTTTTTCATTGGGCTACGCAACACCAAAGCTATAAACGGCTCTGCAAGAGAGAAAAGCCAGTTAAAAAAAAACAAACACATATTTTCAGTGGGCCTTCAGAACTACAGTATACAGTATTTTCACTAGCCAGTCAGCCTTCACACATTCCTGCCTCTCCATCTGTCAATTTAACTGTCTTTAAAACCGAAACTAGAAAGGTCTCATATGCAATCCGCCGGGACTGGTTATGCAATGAACAAAATGCTTTACACACATCTCAACAACTCAACAGTCTGGCAACAGGTACAGTAGGCCTAGTGTATGTGCATTATGTACCCAGACCATACTATTTCAAGTTTCCAAACAATTACTCTTTTCTTTTAGCTTTACTTAAACCTTGTAATGTCAGTGTGAGAATGATGCAAAAGACACAATGTTAAGTATAGAAATTTCACATCATACAAGAAACATTATGGGCTATATTGTCATTTTTGTAATATAATGAACTTTTATATTGTATGAAATTATTAAAAGTAACACACAAAACAATACATGGATGAATTTTGTGAGGAAATATGTTCTGAGATTGAACGGTATCTTTAAAAGTCACGTGTATAAAGAGTCTGAAACTGTAAAACACAAATATAAAGGGTCCAGCAGAGTAAACGTGTCTCCCCGTCTGATTCATGGAGCTTTCACCCACAATTGAGTTTCATACTGACCATAACTCTTAAGTGTGAAACAGCAGCAGCAGTAAGATAACCTGTAAATTCAGGAACACCTCTGAAGTGTGCAACCGTCTGACATGTTACATTTGACTGTCGTTCTCTCAGCAAGAGATCCTGTTTGAAATGTTAAGAGTTTATGTCCCTCTTATGTCTGATTTTTTTTTTTTTTAACATGCTCTGGAGTTGCCCTTCGACTAATACAGTAACTTTGTTCACTCTCACGTGGAGAATTGCCAATATGTTAACCTGTCAGAGGGCCAATGACACAGATTGGCAACCATACTTCTGTCAGTCTACCCCAGGGCTTCTGTGGCTGGCTATATTGTAGCTTACAACAACTGAGTGCGGGGGTGAATGGATAATGCAATATACAGTATCCAAAAAGTGCATTGGAATTACAGTGCCTTGCGAAAGTACTCGGCCCCCCTTGAATTTTTCGGGCCGAATACTTTCGCAAGGCACTGTAAGTCCTCCAGCCCTGACCCAACTCCTACAGGCTGGGGAAAAGTCCTCCAGGCAGGGGCTAAGTTCCCCAGCCCGGTCCTAACACCTCCTGCCCGGCCCAAACACCTCCAAGCTGGGCCTTAGTCCTCCAGCCCTGACCCAACACCTCCTGCCCGGCCCCAACACCTCCAGGCCGGGGCTACAGTGCCTTGCGAAAGTACTCGGCCCCCCTTGAACTTTTCGGGCCGAATACTTTCGCAAGGCACTGTAGCTAAAAACAACGGAGTGGAATAATTCCGAAAAATAATTGTACTTATGTAGAAGTGAAAGGTACAGTGATGCACATTGTTATTCAAGCAAAAAGTACTTCATGAATAATATTGCAGTACCGAGTAATTGTTTGAAGGTAAAAGTCTGATTTATGTTTTAGGGTGGGTGTAAAAGGACAACTAAAACACAAATTAACATAGAAATTCTGAAATGCAAAGAAATACATTGTATAAATCACTTACAGATTTAAATGGCCCAATGTTTTACTTGTTATTCCAAAAATAATATCACTCAAGTAAAAGTAAAAAGAACTGGTGGTTAAAAACTAATTAAAAAAATGTCGCCATAGGCTAATATATTCCCTGTTCATTAGTCCTCAGCTTGTTTACTCTATCAGGCAGCTGTCTCCATTCATTGTATTTCTGAATGCTCCACTTCACTTCTGTTGACCCAGCATGCTTTATTCACCTCTTTTTTAATATGTTAGTCCATCAGCCATCCATTTCCCATGCAATGACAAGCGGCACGAAAGCTATTATACCGTGACTGAAACACAGGCGTCTTTATTACGGCCCGTTGATAAGCTTCATAAAAATCATGTTTGTATTGGAGGCTGCCGTTGTTGACTAATGCTCATCTCCACCACTCTCTTTTGAGTATACGATGCGTTCGAGTGTCAGCGCGGAGAACGGGGAATTTACTGTACTAACAAACATAATCCGCCCGTGTAATATGGGATGTGGCGCGCGATTTGGCCGGGATTTAGTCTGTCAGTGAAGCTCACGTCTAATAGTTTGAGCTTAACGCGAGGTGTCAGTTGGAGATGTCGTTAAAATGTTTACACATTTTAACGTCAGAGGTGAGTAGAGTAGCCAAAATACTGAGTCAAGGTCTGTAAAGGTCTTGTATTAAAAAAAAAAAGTAGTTTTGGGGGAAAGTTTTAGTAATTACGTAATCCATTAACCTCTTAAGCCCCCTTTAACTGAGCACATTTTCTCCAGTTCGGCTTTACCCAAATCTCAAAGCTTCTGGACTGGAGCGCAACAGTGTCATTTGAAAGCTAAGGCCTACCAAACTGATCCTAACATTTTTGTCGCATTGACGGCGTGTTTTTGTCATATTATTTTTGAAGCGTTTTTGTTGTGTTTTTTGACGTTTTTTTGTTGTTGTGTTATTGCTGCTTTACTGGCACGTTTTTTTGTTTCTCCTTTGTCATGTTTTTGTTGTTTTTTGTTACTTTTTTTGTGTTTTTCTTGGCATTTTTTTTCATCCTTTTGTTGCTTTTTTTGTCGTGTTTTCACCTTGTTTTTGTAACTTTTTTTATTTTTAATTTTATTTTTTTAATTTCTTTGTAATTTTTGTTGTTGTTTATTGTCGCGTTTTCATCCTCGTTTCCGTCGCTGTTTTGACGCTTTTTTTTTCCCAAGAAGCATTTAGATTTGGGTAAAGCCAAACTGGAGAACATGTGCTTGGTTCAGGTGGGGTTAAGAGGTTAACAAAACATAAAACAACCTAAAGACCAACTTTCAACTGCCTGAAATCTTAGATCAAAGACGGTGCTGCACTGTGTTCCCTCCTGACTGGATGCCCTATTGGTCAAAGGCAGATTACCAATTTCCTCATAATGAAAATGGTATTATTAGTATGAACTTGCACTTGTCGATATTTGAGGTCCATAAAGACCAAGCACATAAGTTGTCCATGACCTACAACGCCATCTTTTCCCCCTCCTCCTATTTGAGTCCTCGTCTTTACATATTTGATGAATTTTGTGCAGTCCAGCATAATAATGACGGTGTAGTGGGGATCACGTGGGACATTCCAGAGCCAGAGCTGGAGATGTGCGTTTTTGTTCTTGTTAAAAAATGCAACACTTGTTTTAATGATGAAGTACTACTTTTGCTGAATGCATAGTCTCGTGGTGACATCATAAAATGCTTACTACGGTGTATATATTGAACTCGGATCGGATCGGACTCATATCCAAACAGAGAATAAACAGGAGCGTAAAGACAGTGAAATGAAAATAAATGTTCTTGATTTTGACTGGTAGAATTTTACTCTTCACAAAGGAGTCCGGATTCCACAACATGGACCTTTCACAACTCTAAAGTTATGATATTGTTTTCCCCATAGGCCACATGTTCTCGTATAGCTACACGCACTACTACGCCCTACTTGACGCAAGTTCCTGCAGACAGGTCTAACTGCAACATGCGCCAAGCCATCTGTCCCGTAGCAGCGAGAGCGCTAGATTATGTCGAGGACACACACACGGCATGCGCGCACCAGACGCACACGCGCAGACCAGAGCGAGCTTTACAGGCTGATCCCCGGCTCTGCTCGGGACAGAGCCGTGTGGCGCGCAGAGCAGACAGGCGGCGGCACTTTGGGATCTGAACAGTGGGGAAGTTTTCACTGAAAGGATTCTCTATAACTCAATCACCTTCATGTCGACGCTGTTGGATGCACACCCGCCGAGGCTATGGTTACCTTTATTACGGTAAGAAGCGCCGTTTACTTTCTCTGTGAGCGCACTTTGGATTTGGTTTTAAGCCTGGAGACCTCATCCAGGGATCTCTTGCTGTTCTAGTTCGCTCTAATGCGCTAAAGTAGTTCCGAATGTAACTTACACGTTGGCTCTACTGTGAAGGACTGTTTGGCAAGAGCGAAAAGGAAAAAAAAAGTTGCCCAGAAATATAGAAAAAGTTTCCAAACACCATGACAAAGGCTTTGGAGACGCTGTATGATTATGAGTAATTGATTTGAATCACCACCAGCGTATCTAATTGGAGATTTCCACGTGGACTATAAAACCTGTGTGCGTGATATCACCGCGCACTAATGTGCCCTTAAAGCCGGAGCTAGTACAGGTAAAGCCTGATAGAACGTGCGCAGCCCAAAGGCACAGCGTCTGTCTCTCTGTGTATACGCACAGGTAACTCAGGGCGGGCCTGGCTAAGCACACAAACACACTCCTGTTGCAAAGTCAAAGTCTGTTTTTTACAACCCCGACTCTGCGTCTGGCTGGACGCAAACGGGGCCTGGACGTGACCCTGTTTGTGATTCTTTGGTGAAGCGGACGAATACGCGCCGTGTAACTGGTGCTAATTGGGCGAGTTTGTGAGTGAAAGATGATATGGAACAGTTGACACAGTTTACTTGAACAATGCACAGCAGCGTAACTCGCGCGCCTTTCTTCATATAGGCTATGCGTTCTCAGCACATTATGCGTGCGTGGGTATAATTGTTTGGAAAGGACCAAACAACAGTAGTGGGATATGACCAGAATGTAAACAAGCAAGTGCATTAGCTTCACCTATAAAGTCATGTATACATGGTTGTTTAAAGTCGACGTCTCCCTCCACGTGCGCATCACACGGATTGTTGATGCATTTTCTCATCTATGGACAAAACTTAACGCGTTGCATCAAATCATTATTTGTTGTGTGACCTAAATCCTTTCGGGATTGTACAGTGCGAGAGTTTTTATTGTTGTTATTTTATATTTCGTTTATAGTCTAGGCATAATAGTCAGAGTAGCTATCACTCACACGCACACACGGACACACACACACACACACACATACAGTAATTTGTGGGAAGTTGTCTGACGTTGTGAATTGTTGCGTGCGTCGTGCGTGTAACGTGGGAAGGCAATGCATACTTTCCCGTCTGAGCGACGAGTTTCCCTCAAAAGGCTGTGGCTGATCCAAAGACTTATAGTCGAATGAACTTTCTAGCCGAAGGGTAAGGGGCTTGTGCGCCTATGTGTGTGCGTAATAATCCCTTTGCCGCTTTTCTTCGTTCTCATTACACTACTTAATTATTTTTATTTATTCATTCCATTTTTTTTTTACGACTGAGGTTATGAGGTTTATTCCATAATGAAATAATTTGTGCTCGGGAGAGTCTGTCATATAAGTAATAGTCTTTCCGAGTGCGGCGCGTTGTGGCACGTAGAGCTCCATGCAGCTGTGCGTAATGGCGCACAGCAGCAACTCTGGGGGTTTCCTGAGCGGGTCTCTTGTGGTAGTGAGTCGGGTCTCTGCTGTGGGACGTTTTTTTGAGCGCGTGTGGGTGGGAGGCTCTGCGCGCGTGTGACTGGTAAGCAGCTGATAGAAGCAGCCAATCTGACGCAGAAAAGCATCATTTTGTTTCCTCCCAGACTCGGTGACAGTTCGCACAATGGCCCACTTCATCCACTGGCAATGTTCAAATAAGAAATCATTTATTTGACACGTTTTGGCAGCAATAAATCAGCTTGACTGGAAGAAATGGAGTTATTCACAGCCTGCATCGTTATTTTGAAAAACATTTGACTCTAATAGCACATAGTGATGTAAGACTATAGTGATAGTGATAGTGATAGCAGTGTAGCCCTCCTCACAAGTCAGTCCATAAAACCCTTTCCCCTCAGGTTCAAACTGTGTTGCACCACAGCTGTAGTGCTTCACTTTTACAGCACTCTCCCCGGTGTGCTTTTGTGAGACACAGTTTGGAGAGGTCCAGAGAACAGAGGGAGATGATAAGGCCAAATGGTTTCCAGGTGCTTCATAAATAAAGATGCTGTTTGGGAGAGAGGAGGTCCACATTCCAGCCTCACCTTTACACCAAGTCCAACAGCGCATATCATCTGTCACGGCGAAACCGAAGCTGACACAAATGAGCATCTATATTTACGCAGGAGAGAGTTTGTGAGCGGATGTATAGTGTGGACGTGTTTGTCGGACTGATGCGCCTCTCCAAAGCCAGAATCAAAGTCAGGTGCATATAGTTTTCCCTTGCTGCCGACTGCTCAAGAAACTCTCCGTGCTGCAGCGGTAGGCTCCAGCCATATATAGCACCATTAATATCGAACAGTATGTATCTGATTAAGACTTTTCATAGAAATGTCTGAAGTCCTTATGTCAAACTGCTCCCCCCTCTGAACTCACAACCCCATGTTCTGGAGGCCCATTAATTCTCCCATTCTTCTTTTTCTAAATCCAATTTGCGTTTGACCCGACCACGATATAATTCAATGTGGGACAGATGTAAGTCATGTGAACTTCTGTGCATCCTAATATTCAATTAATTGCGACAACAACAAGAAAAATAGCAGAAGCATAGCAGGAGTTGTTTGTTTGTTGGCGGGTGCGGCCAGATCTTAAGGCCAAGTCCTGCAGTATACCTGGGTCACGATCGGGTCGCCAGGCTTACGTGTGGCTAACGGCGCAAAGTTTACTCGTGTTTTCACTTGATTCCGCTCTCTTTGCCACTTTCTCTCTCGGCAAGTTCAAGCCAAACACAACGGTTAGACTGAAGCCTCCCATAGTCAAGCCCTGATTTGGGGAAACCCGTGTATTTAACCTCACTGCGTCCTCTGTGGCCCACATGCAGCTTGTATTATCTCTCCCACAATTCCCTGGGAGACAGTCACAGATACAGATCATGTGGTTTTTTGAAGGTGAGGCGCGTTTTCCCAACAGCGAAGCCACATGACGTCCCATTTGACCGGCTAATCTGCATTTCTGTCCCGGTGATTGCCTTTATCTCCTCAACGCTAAGTGCACTCGGGTCTACGGCTGGACATCTTTTACTCTGACCCGTTCCGATAGCACCATACCCCCCCCCTCCCCCCTCTCTCTCTCGCTATGGCGTGGTCTCTTGGAGAGCTGCTGATAACTCAAAGTGTATCCACCGCACGGAGCTGATGCCTGATACTGACGGGACTTCCTGAAGACATTTAGATGACCTTATCAGGCCAGAGCAATCCAATAAGACAATACAGGCAAGCAATAAAAGCTCCGGTGATTTATAAGCTTTTAGATGTGCGTAAAGCCAAAGTCCTCGGTTCAGGCTCAGCGGTCACATGAGGTGGAAATATGGGGGGAGAGTTGAAGAGTGAAAAGTGGACTACAATCCGCTGTGGCTTGTTCATTAACATGCACTGTCCCTACCATAGACCGTTAAAAAGAATAGACATCTCCTCCTCACTCCTCCCCGTTTACCACAATGACCACGTTCGAGGGGGAAATCATGGCGGATTTACAGACTCCTCCTCCCCAGCTCTGACGAAGCATGTTCCTAATAAGGGCAAAAGGGCGGGATCTTCACTGTAGACTCGGCCCTTGCGTGACGTGTAGCTCGCGCAGCTCCAATGCTAACAGTCCGACCCTCATTAGTACGAGATTTCAAAAAAAATTCTTTCGAAAACCAGCCTGGTTTCTTTTTTTGTGAGTAACCCAGCGTTATCTCAACAGGAATATGTAGCCATAGAAAGTGTTGAAAAATAGAAACCAGGCGTTAAAGTTGTTTTTAACGTGTCTAAAGTCCAATGCTTTTCAATGGGAGACTAGCGGCTATATGGGGGTACTACAGCAATGGCGGAGCAATGGCGGCCTCCAGTGTTGCGGTCGTAAAGCAGAGCAGCCAGTGGCCATTGGTCCCTAACGAATAAACCAATACACTAAACTAAACTAAACTTTTTAGAGTTCAAGAATTTGAGCTGTGAGCTAAATCATAATTGAATTTAAATTTGGCAGAATTTGGGGAGTCACAAATGGCTGCAATTATTCTGGTTACATGATTTCATCCAGCACACAACAATGCGATTGTCCCATTAGTCGAGCATTCAAGACTTCTCAAATGCTATAGCTCAAAGATGTGTTTGGAATGTGATTCTTTTTTTTCTTTTTTTATGTCTTTTAATATGTCCTTGTGTGGAGACTGTGGAGAACTTTTGGTCTTGAATGTCTGGGGGAAGTTTTTTCAAGACATTTGGGATTCATCTGAATCTTAATATATCTCACTCACTATGATTTCAATATACGACTGCCTGATGTGATCATCCTCAAAGGCACTCTGAAATATGAAGAAAGTGATTTGTTTTCAAAATGCGAAAAGTAGGTCATGAGCTGGGCTGAACAAACGTCTATCACGCAGCTTAATTTTTTATGATAGCGCATACAAAACATGAGTGAATGTTCATTGATAACTTAAGTGCAGTTCTGGTCGTCTGTGGGCCCTTTTTTGTGTGGCGTGTTCTTTGTTATAATGAGACTTTTTTTGTTGTTGCTCAGAAATAGATTGTCCACATGCTGTTTAATTATGCACAAAGCGTTAGCCGTGTGTTACTGTATAGTTGCAGCAGCTGTACCACATTTGGGCCACACATTCGCCTTTCTTCTGGCCCAGATACCGTGATGAATTACGGTCCTACACTGGGCCACCTCCGGTAGCCAGAGTCAAGCCAGAGCCGAACCAGTGTCAAACCAGATCTCAGACAGAGCTCAGCCTTATGTGCCGGTGTGGAGCCAGATCTCAGACAGAACTCAGCCTTACAGTATGTACCGGTGTGGAGCCAAATCTCAGACTAGGTATGAAAACCTAACTGATGCCCCCGCGCCCTGAGGTGGAAAGTATCAATATAATAAGGTGATATTTATTTTCTTAAAAAACGTCATCTCTGATCTGCTGTAGCAGTTAGACTTAGTGTATTTTTTTAAACATTTCAATAACTGCAATAACAAAAAAATAAATAGGCCTAAATTTGTATTCATCTACATGTCACACCTCCATTTGGTAAGGCAAGGCAAGGCAATTTTATTTGTTTTATTGGTTTATTTGGTAGGGACAGTGCAAGTTAATGAACAAGCCACACCGGATTGTAGCCTTGGGCTAATTTCCATCCATCGTCCCCCATGCGCACTCTCAAACACACTCTCATTCATCCTGGCCTATTGTACATGTTTTTAGTGGTAGGGGAAACCGGAGTACCCGGAGGAAACCTACGCAGACACGGGGAGAACATGCAAACTCCACACAGAAAGGCCCCGTCCAGGTGGGAATCGAACCCGGACCTTCTAGCTGTGAAGCACAAGCGCTAACCGCTGTACTACCGTGCCGCCCACGGTTATACCGCGCATTTCATACACAAGGCAACTCAATGCGCCTAAATCGGTCACACCTGCATTTGGTAAACGTGGTAAACCTGGTAAACCAGGTAAACCTCCATCCTCCGTCTGGCATGCCGGATCTGTGTTTATTCTGGCCCACCTCTGGCATGCTGCATCTGTGTCAGTTCTTCGATGACAGATCTGGCCCACCTCTGGCATGCCACATCTGTGCCAGATCATTAATGCCAGACCTGGTACACCTCTGGCTGAGATTCCACTTGCCATGCCAGAAGTGAGCCAGCCATGCCGGTCTGAAACCGGATCTGGGCCAGATTGGTCTGCTATGTGGGTAAAACATGTAAATTGTAAAGTTCTGGATTTTAAGTTTGTGACACTGTGCAAAAAGTAGCCTTGAATTATTTTCTTGAAATAAGTACTTTTGTCCTCCATTTGAGACTCTAATTTCAAGAGATATGGGGCAAGATATTTACACTTAAATTAAGATAAAACACTAGATTTTTGCTGCGTGAAACTGAAACACAGTGTTTAGACCTGACTCCGGGAACCAGCACGTGACCTCTCCCTGAAGTTCTCAGAGTTGTAGAGTCTATTCTCTGAGCGACAGGAAGCCAGTGCAGAGACCTGAGCACTGGACTAATATGATTGTATTTCCTGGTTCTAGTCAGTACTTAAGCACCAACGACGTTCTGGATCTACTGCAGGCATCATGTGATAAATAGGACTGATTTCTGTCCAGCTTTGAGTATTGTCAGAGTAAGAGTGGAGGGTAGCTGTACTTTGCTGCAATAAGCCAAGCAAAGCAGACTATTGTGGCCATATTTCTTGGTAGGAATAAAATGTTTAAGTACAATAAAAATGGTAAAAGGAGAATGTATATGGAAGCAAAATATCAAGCACTGAAATTAGATCCTTTGTTTCTGTAATAGGATTAGAATTCAGTCTCCTGCTTGCCAGAGATAAGAATTAAGATGCACCTTTTGTCTTCATTGATAACAGTGGTATTTTCCAAAGGTGTTCTAATCTACAGAACCAGTCCCTGTACCAGACGGGCCAGTTGTAATGGTATAATTATGGCTAAATGTCAGGGAGCGCCTCTTCTCCCTAACGCCTCAGGACGAATCTGGGTGATGGGTGTCAGCTTGTGGACACCTTTTGATATCAGATCTCGCAGGTTTGTAAAGCACCCAAGGGTGAAACCTGCAGCTCCCTTCTGACTCCACCCCGAATCCATAACCACCTGGACTGGACTCTTGTGAAATATATACCATTGTTTAAGGTATAGGCACCTTACAAGAGACTAATCCTGGCTCTTCATAGTTCTGTGGGTGTGTTAAGGCTTTACATTGTAGACATTCCTTAGATACTGTAGAATTGGATTGTGTATTTAAATGCTAAATGGTAGGCGTAATCCCTTAAGTGACTTTTATGAACTTCAAAGTCGTTGTGTATCCAAGTTCTGATGCCAACATGCTCGCAGTCTCTGCTGTGCGATTGTATCCAAAAGTGTCTGTGTAAAAGAAAACGTATAAAAGCCGAGTCGTGTACTGGGTCCCGCGTGGCGCACAGTGACCATGGAGAAAGCACCGGCTTTAGGCTGAATAAGCCAGAGGAGCAGGCAAAACTGTTGCCCAGGAGAACTTGAAGTTTGAAGTGAGGTGGACTGATGTTCCTGAGCTAAATGAGCAATGGACATGCACTGCCGTGGATATAATCTAATGTATCACACTGACCTGTGTTTGGATGTGACGAAAAGAAAGGGGACAGCTCTGGTGATTTACAGGTTATATTCATTCAGTGTTTGGAATAACGCCGTTTAAAAGAACGGCGTTAGGTAACGACGTTATTTTTTCAGTAACGGAGTAATCTAATTCATTACTCTCCCCGTCGTTACAACGCCGTTATCGTTACTGGGTAAACAAAGTGGCACGTTACATTTAGACTGAATGAGCGCCGCGGTGTCGGCTCACGCAGCAGGAGCAGCGGAGAGGGTGGGCGGAGTCTGTGCAGAGTGTTCGTGCTCTCTGCTCCAAAAACTACGTGTGTCCCAGACCCGCGGCTGGTCATCCCCACAGTGCGGTGCGGACGCAGGGGAGAATCGATCAGTAGTGTTGGAACTTATTTTTAACCCAAAGACGCGTCTTCCCCCCTCGTTGGCCGCGTTGGCACATGTTTCTTTTACCTCCTTTTCCTCCTCATTCTCTGTGAATACGGCCGTATTAATTGACATTGACATTAATAAAACAGCGACGCAAATACTGGTCAATACCATTCAGTCACAGAGGCCTCCCCCACTCTAGCCCCCATTCAGTTCATTCAGTTACTATGAACATATTTTACATGATAGTACATGAACACAAACACCTCTGTCTGTTCTACTCCTTTCAACTGACTTTTGAAAAGTGCAAAAAAAAAAAAATCAAATTCTTTGATATAAAGCAATTTTTTTTAACAGTAACGCAAATAGTTACTTGTCCTGGTAACGAGTTACTTTCATTATAGAGTAATTCAGTTACTAACTCAGTTACTTTTGGAACAAGTAGTGAGTAACTATAACTAATTACTTTTTAAAAGTAACGTTCCCAACACTGTATTCATTGAATCATTTTGTGATTGATTGTTGTGTCAGATGTCCTCAGAAAGATCCAGAGACATAAGACATAAGGGATTCTGTTTAAATGTTGGATAAACGTGTGAACGGCTGTGCTTCCTGTGACAGACTGATTCTAGATTCTGAGTTTTTGAAAGTCTGCTGTTGTGTGAGTTGAGTGAACCACAGGTATTTTACACGAGTTTACATTTGATCCCGCAATTATTTAGGCAGGGAAACCTCCTTCAGCTCAAGGCATTGTTTGTTATGTTATGGCTCATTTAGATCTGTGTATAAACCAGGCATCCGGTTACAAGTTAGACAAAGGGAATTGTACATTTCTCTATTGGATCATAAACATCATGTGTTTCAGCCACAAAGTTAAGATATTTATACAAGATCGAAGAACATTAGCCCACAACAGATCTCTACTTTGAGTTCTTTTCTACACCCGACAAAGAACTTTCATTGAATCGATGTGTCCTTTATGCACACTGCAGGTCTGTGCATGCTCCCAATTCACAGATCTGTTTAGACGTAGTTCAAAAGACTATGACACATGTTACGCGTTGGGGATTAATGTGTGCCAGTTGTTTTGTCATGTTGTTATAATATCTGCAGTGAACATAGCGGAGAGTTTCATTATTGAAACACTAGAGGTGCAGCTGTATCAAGGGTTCATGTGTTGATGTAATTAATTTGATGTTTAAAGGCCCTGAACTAATTTTCTTTTTTCTTTTTTTTAAACAATAAAAAAAAAAGAACAGGCAAATCTTCAATTGTTAGTTGTGGTCCACAAGTTAAACAATAATGCAGCTTCACAATCGATATAAATGCTTTATAGCTAGGGCTGGATACTTTAACGATACTTGGTTTTCGATACCGATGCCTGAACAATACTTTTTTCGATACTTATACTAAAAAAAAAAAATCATCATCTTGAACCAGAAAACACAAGAACAATGTTAATTTATTCCATAAAAGTTGTATCATTTATTTGAGCGGAACCAACAATCCTTTAATGCTGTCCCTGGACTCAACAGTATCAAAACGGGAGCAGCGGTTAGCGCTTGTCAGCTTCACAGCTAGAAGGTCCCGGGTTCAATTCCCACCTGGACGGGGCCTTTCTGTGTGGACTTTGCATTTTCTCCCCATCTCTGTGTAGGTTTCCTCCGTGTACTCCGGGTTCCTCTACCACTAAAAACATGTACAATAGGTACGTAGGTTTCTGACCAACAGCCTGGCTTCACATCTGGAGATGGGTCTTCACGGGTCGTCCCAGCGGTGTCGAAGGATGGGTCAAATGCAGAGGGCAAATTTCGTTGTACAGTTACAGTACAGTATAATTACCAATAAAGCACTTTAACGATAATATTTTTTTCCGGTACTTGCTTCGATACTTTGACCTTTTCAATACCAGTTTTCAATACGGTACCCAGGCCTATTTATAGTTAACATAACACTATTAGAGTCACAGGTGCACAGTTTGGAGGTCAATTCTGTTGCACCTGTTGTGATATACCATAGATCTTAATAGAGATCAGCAGGTCCCATTCGGCCCCATTCATAGTAATGATCCCGAGTGGTCTGCGAAATTAACATGCTGCTTAGTCTCCTCGGCTACGAGCCTCCACAGTGTTTCAGAGCCTTTCAAGCCACGAGGACCAAAGAGAAGTGCTTTCCTCGCCCATTGGACATAACCTAGTTTGAGTCTAAGGCAGTTTCTTGCTTGCACAAAATGCTTGACGTTGGTGGTGATGATGATGAAGACATTTCTATACATTACGATTTGTGGAAGATGCTCGGTGGCAGAGCGCTTTGCAATCTCGTCTTATAGGTCCCAGAGCACGTTGGGACTTTCTGTGTGGAGTTTGTATGTTCTCCCTTTGTAGATGGGTTTTGTCTGGACGTTTAGGTGTCTCCCATCAAACAAAAGCCCTGAACACTACACTATTTGCTCATCTTACCAAACAAAAATTCTGCCGCGAAATCTGGGTTGAAAATGGCATTGGCACAGCTTTCTCTTTAGGGAATACTGAAAACGACTGTAAGCTCAAGAGATTTGGTCGAAGTAAAGAGTAATGACCGCGGTTGCTACAGTTTTGTCATCAATCCGACAGATCATTTTATTTGTGGTGGTCAAAGTACTTGATTTCATTACTTGAGCAAAAGTAGTGAGAGTACTAGTAAGTGTTTGCTGTAGAAAACGCATAAGCATTCAGCATAGTGTTGTGTTCAAAAATGGAGAGAAGATGGAGACTCGTTCTATTAAAATCAAAATCATTATTTTATTCCCTGAATTTACAATCTAAAACAAAAGCTATGCTAAAGGCTACATGATGATGTTCAGTGGGCAGCAAGGGATGCAGGCAAGAGGCCGAACCGGTTGAGTCCAAGTAATTTATAGGAACAGGAAGTAGGCGGCTACTTGTTGAAGAACCAATCAATGTCCTTGGAATGCTTCTTCTGCAGCGCGATCTGACTCCACATTATAACACACTGCCCCCAGTGGATTCCAAGAGTAAGGACAACAATACAACAATTCAATTCAAATCACCCCAAAAGCACAGATTACAATCAACACAGTTTCATATAATCATTAAAGCCTATTATAACAAAAACATATATAGAAATAGCCAATAATAGACAGCACAAATCCATTTTAAGTAAGTCGTATTAAAAAATAGGTGCAAGCAAATTCGCGGTTCATTGACTGTATATTATAAGGGGCTAAAAATAAACATATCACATAGTCAAATTAAGTTTTATTTACTTTGGAGCCTTAGTAGAAATGCAGCGAAGTAGCAAGTATTATATATATGTTTAAATATAGTGGAGTAAAAAGTAGCAAAAACACCACTCAAGTAAAGGAGAGATCCTCAAAAACGCGACTTAAGTGCAGTACCTTTAGATGATTTACTTCAACAACAGCTTCTTATGCTTCTTCTAAAACTGTACACACACTTGAAACGTCTTGATCCCGAGACATTGTTGAGGAGACATGAAATGAACCCAAAAGAAAAAGTCTTCTTAAACTTGTTTATTGGGCAGCAAGACATTTGGATCCAGGCATGTGCTTTTTTTTTTCTTTCCCTTCTTCCTACCCGCTCGTATTTTTAGCTTTGCCTTAAGGCGAGACATTGAAACCCAACTTGTCCTGAAAGGTGAATCGGTTAGAAGCTGCTGACTGTTTTTGGGCCGCTTTAGATTTCAAACATGCTTTGACTGAATGTTCCACAATGTTGGTTTTGAGACTTTTAATGCTCAATAGGATTTGTTCTATTTGTGACTGGAACTCATTGTGATTTTGGCCTCACAGTTGTAACCCTCTATACTTTCTTTTTGTTAATGTTCAGAGGATCCACATCATGCTATTTTACACCTTCTGAAGTCATCTAGGAACAAAATGTATTTATTTGTTTTACACACAAGACAAGGGACAATAAACGAGACAAACAGGACAAGACAAGACAAACAATCCAGGCACATTCAGGATAAGTTACAACACATAGGACACAAAACAAACAACAATAATGTCTCACTCATTCATACTCACAAATACACAAATTACACTGACACTTTCCTACTCATTTCATGACAGTAGTAACTGCAGCTTTATAATAAGTCAAGTTGAATTATTCTGTACTTCACATTGTAACAAAATAGTTTGTAATAAGTAATAATGTTTTGTAATGTTTTGTAATGTTTTTAATTCGGTTCCCGACATTTCTTGGACACTTGCCAACATTTGCGTTACCGTTAGCAAAGTGGTTTAATTACAGCTCTGGTTTTATTGCACTGGGAGTCTCTGTCCCGATTGTGCCGACATAATGCAGCCATGTATTAATGGAGATGTCAAACTGTTAAGTGCAGTCCGGGACAGAGAATCCACAGTGTTTTATGTTTTATTAATAGAAATGTTTTTGTTCGTTGGGGGATTAGCAGAACATGTCCACAGCCGGTTATTTGTCTATTGACTTTGCTTCAATCTGACGCCAACGTTTTGTCAGGAAGTCATTACTCATCGGTGCTGTGACTGTGTGTACTGCTGTTAGACTTAATACACTTGGATTGGAAGCCTGATATTCATGGTTCATGTGGTGAGCTCTGGAGCATAAGTGAGTACATGCAGTTAGCAATCTATTTTTTCAATTCATTTATAGTTAATTGTTCATCATATCTGTGGACATTCCATGCTATACATTTGATGGTATTGAATGATATACAGTATGTTTTCACATTTGCAAATATGCAGTCAGTGCACAAATAAATCAAAGTGTACAATCCTTACAACTCTCTCACACGGGACAAACACCTCTTGAAGGGCCGAGTTAGCCTCACACACACTGCACTTTTCCGCTTGAATCTAAAGCAATTTTTGAAACACATTCCTTTTACCTCAACAAATTAGTAAAACAGTTCAGAGACAAACATACACAAACTACAAGTGAGGAGACTAACCTGATTTCTGCTGTTGATGTGTACATTTGGTACAATATTTCAGTCAAATTCACACTGTACTGATTGTGTTATGTAGAATTGATTTTTTTAACCCAGAAAGGAAAGCCTTTCCCATCAGTAATGGATGAGAGATGTGCCTCTTATTCACTTTTCTGTTATTATTATTATTATTTCTTTCATATAAAACAAAACTGGGCGAACAGTGCCGTGCAGTGTCTTACTTCTGCTCTGTGCGTGCAAGTTTTGGCAATGTCCACATTTTGACAATAAAGTGCACTGTGCTTTGCAGTGTTTAGATGGGAGTGCGCTATGTTTCAGAAACAGTGTCATATCAACTGACTGCAGATGGAAACTAGCTTAAGCTGCAATCTGGTGTAAAGCATCTTTAAATAATCTCTTTGCACATTGTCCCTGTTAAATAAACCAATAAACTAAAACAATTGAGGAAAAACAGTGAAAACACCAGCCTTTGAACGGAAACTATCTTAGCCACTGTAGGATGTTATTCTTGTGCATCTTATTTTATCTATTGGCTTATTCATTTAATGCTCATAACAGATGATAGCAAAGGATTGACTCCTGGCTATTTCATTGCAAAAAAAAAAAAAAAAGTGAGTGAGAGAGTGAAGAGTGTAGAAGAAATACAGATGTGAAGATTTATGACAAACATCTTTGACATGATGTTCAAAAACACATTTGCCCCACAATTATTATATGATTGGTGTGTTTGTTATGATTTATTTTCTTTATCACAAAAACTTTGATATATACCTTGCCATAAGTGGCCCATATAGGTTTTGCCATAAATGGGCCATAGTTCATAATTTATAAATGGGCCACATCTGGTTGACCTCTGGTTTATCTGGAGATATCAATACCGAAAGTGACATATCTTTGCCACTTGTGGCCCATGAAATGTTTTGCCTGGTGTGGGCCATATTTTATATTTTGTATGGCTCACTTCTGGTTATTATGAGAACAACCATGCCATAAGTGGCCCATGCGTGTTTTGCCATAAGTGGACCATTGGTGGTTATATTTTATATGGCCCACTTCTGGTTCACATCTGCTTCTACGGGCCACACCACTGCCACATCTTTGCCTGATGTGGGCCACATCGGCTTGCTATCTGGGTTACCAGGGTTTTCACTGATAATGGTAAAGAGTAATATCTAACATTTTAGTCTGGACTCACAGTGATGATAACATACAATACAACTTTACAAGCACAATTTAGCACCTTCCACGCACAAAGAGAACTCAAGGTGCGGTCAAAATCACTGTAATAAAATACAACAGTTTGTTGACAAGTGTCTCTCTTCCATTATTTGAGTAAAAAGAAAAGAAGACTGAACCAGTGAGCGCGCCCGTCCTGCTGTGTCAAATGAACGAATGAGCCCATGAAGACACACGAGAGAAGTTCAACAACAAGATCAAACCTGGTTATGAAAAGATTAAGCCAAGTTTTGGAGTTTGATGATGCCATTGAAAAGAAACCTGAAAGAAGCTCACGTAAAGCAATTGGAGTGTTGTATTTCTGTTTGTTCAATGGCCACAAATATTCAGTTTTATGTGTGTGTGTCATTTCGGCGCAAACACGTACAACAGTTGTCCATCGTTTGACAGCGTTGTGTGTCGGTTGCTTCTGTGCTATTTCTCTGATTACGTTCCCGATCAAGAAAAAACATGTACAACAACGGAACAGTGTCAGACGAAGCCCTTACACGAGAGAACGACTGCGTGCCGCTGGAAGTGATGACGCATGGAACAAAGAATAGCACCGAAATATCTTTAAATATTAATGCATTTTCCAACACAGGGAGACACACGCAGGAGAGGAGAGAACGCGGCGCTTTTATGTGGAGTTATGTCTCATTTTAGCAGAGCCACTACATGGATGAGGCAGTGGACATGTGAGGTGGTTTCGAGCCTGTTGTATTCATGTGCTGTGCTTGAGAAGCTCCAATGAGAGATTTGGATAACTGAAGAAAGCAGAGGTTCGCGTCTTGGCTACTCGCTTTCAAATGTAATAGCCAACTAAAAAAAATTGGCATGCAGATTCTCAGTGAGGTTTAGTCTTCATTAATAAAGCCACACCGCGCAGAATTTCACCCAATGAATAATATTGAAAAACAAGTAATTTTTTGTGTGACAGATATATTTTCATCATTAAAAAATACCTCATGAATAAAAAGGCAAACTGTGAGCGGCTCACTTCTCCTAAAACATGACTGTAACTTTACTGTGAGTGGGCACGTCTCAAGCTCGTCTCCATGGAGATGTGACTTAAAGTGCATATGACACATTGGACAAAATTGTTGCTAAAACACAGTTAACACGATTATATTTAAGATTTTGCTAAAGATTATACCCAGTTTCCTTTAGTTTGACCATTTTTGTGATGTTTATGTTTTCACTTCCTTATTGGACACCGACAGGAAATGACATCGAAGAAGGTAAACAATTTTAAACTGTTGCCGTGCAACCATGTTAAGTCAATGGGAAATGAATGAGTCAAACTGCTATGGAATGTTAGCTTCTTTATGTCACTTCCTGTCAGCAGCTTAAAAATTCAAATAAAAATAACTTTTCTGCCCAACATTTCTTCATTAAAATTGCTGCTTCACTGAAAAAAATAATCTAAATAAGTCATATTTTCAAGAGCATTACAATCTGTCATATGCACTTTAAGTGAACAGAATTTGAGATTTAAACAGGTTAGGCCCTCATCCAAATCCATGCTTTGTTACGACACAGAAAATTGCATATTCTGTACCGAGCTGGACATTGGGAGCATGTTTTTTGTTGATGGCAACAGTGTAGTCCAAAATGTTACACAGTGTGCCTTTAATCTATTTTATTTTTATTTTTTTTATTTTTTTCGATGTTAAGGAATAGATACATTCACACAAAAACTCATTGCTAGACAATGGTGGTCAGGCGTCAGTTTCTTTAACCTGTTAACCCCCACCTGAACCGAGCACATTTTTGGCTTTACCCAAATCTAAAAGCTTCTTGAGAGTCAAAATTGCGACCTAAACAAGGATGAAAGGCAACAACAATGTGACAAAAAAGCAACAAAAACACATGAATAAAATCCACAAAAAACACAACTAAAAAGTGACGAAAAAGCCGCAAAAGAGCTACAAAAACGCACTAAGAGCTAAGAGCTAAAAAGGTTTGATCAGTTTTGTAAGTCTTAGCTTTCAAATGAGGCGTTATAGGCTGTAAGCTCCATTGAGACGCTTTTAGATTTGGGTATAACTGGAGAAAATGCGTTGAGGTGGAGGTTAAGAGGTTAAATAGCAGTCCTTTAGAAGAATCTAAAAAATATATAAATGTACTTTTAAGTTGTGGAATAAGTTGCCTTTTGACATTAGACAGGCCTCTTCTGTTCCTGTTTTTAAATCCCATCTTTGAAACACTCTGAGTCGTTGACAATATATTAGATTGTATTAATTAATTATTAATTAATTAATTATGATTTATTATAACTTTATTCACATATTTACAAATCTTATTACACCTTTTTATTGTGTTTTATTGCACTGTTTTAGTTTTTTCCTTTTTTTTTACATCGGTAGCGCTTTTAAACATTGTTGTTTTTAAAGTGCGTCATAGCTTTTGCAGCTATTGAGCAGCAGCATTTTGATCCGGCCTCGTGCACCAAACACTTCATTAACTAAAGGGAATCGCATTTACACTAATGACTTTGTAACTCTTTCGACAATCCCGCTTTATTATTTCGTTTCGTATAAGGAACGTTTCGCATCAGTCAGACTCACTCTACAGGCAGTATCAATGCATTCGCGTGTTGATATTCGTGCTACAAATCGTAATGTTATTTTCCCAGAATTATTTGCGGGTAATTTTGAGCCAGAGTCAGATGACGGCGGCGCCCCAGAGAAACAGTTGATGGTGAGGCGCAAGACGGCACGGATTGTCGTTAGGACTGTTTTTGTGGTCACGCTTGTTAATAATAAGGCCAGTCGCTGGGACCGAAGGTGCACCATGTGACAGCCATGTGACCGCAGCCATTGTTTAGAGTTGGATGGACCGATCTGAGCTGGACCAACAATTAAGAGGGATGTCAAGCGTCGTTAACATAAATAGGTCAAAGTGTAATAGTCCAACATTAGGCTGGGAGTGCAGAGGGAGATGGGCCAGTTTCAAAAACTTCCCATGGATGATTGGGTGTTTTTGCAACAGAATAATTGTCATCTCAACCCCATTTTTTATGAACTATGTTTTGATTATTATTCACACTAACACTTAATGGATAAAAAGTTAAGATAGTCTACAATGAAATGGAGCGAGTAAACTTTGATCTGTTTCATATTGCATTACTAACCTCCCCAGTCTTCAGGGTTGAGTTTATTTCACAACTTTTAAAGGGGGGGTATTATGTAAAATCGACTTTTTCAAGCTTTATATCATGTTATTATGTCATTCCCTCATTAAACACATGCCTGGAGTGTTGCCTTGGCTCATTCACATATTTTTGAGTAATCAGTAAAAACTTAGACGGCAGCCATTTTAGGTGTAGCTATGCCTCAGTCCTCCTAGGAACGCCCCCACCTCCTGGAGACGCCTCTGGACCTTTCGTCACCAGCCAAGCCACCAACCACTGCTCCTCAGCTCAGCAGAGGCCCCTCCCCGCACAGTAGTGTTGTTTAGATGCCACAGCAGTGTGCTGAAGGGGGCGTGTCGGAAAGCTTCTTAAAGAGACAGAGGCCTATTTCAAGACGTTCAGTACAGCCATTTGAGAGAGCAATTTTATTCAAGGCAGTTATTTTAATTTACTGCATATACAGACCAACAGAAGGTTACGTCATCATTGTAGTATGCTATAGACTGGTGCTATGTGATTGAAAAAAGCATAATACCCCCTCTTTAAAGAGCTTTACACTCACGGTAATGATAACAACAGGTTTGATAGCCTCTATAGCCACACCCACTTCCTTTCTGCACAGAAGAAAGTAGTCATGTGAAAGTAAGTGAAAGTGTTTGGATGGCACTTTTGCAGACCTAACCACCGTAGCACACAAAGATGTCCCTAACTGCAGTCACTCGCTGATAAGCTCCTTCACATTGAGTTGCATCGACGCGGACTTAAAAGGGGTGTGTTACACCCCCGGCTAACACAATTGGACTACAGCGTTCTGCTGTTCTGCTACGTGTCCAGACGACTTCTCTGTCTAGAATAGAGAGTAGTCTGGCAGGCTACCTTTTGTCACCATCCCTGTGTGATCTGCTTTAAACATAATGAATTATGCTGTATGTGAATTGTACTGCAAACAAAGCTGATGGACTATTACAAGAATGCCCTCAGTAAATTGTTTCGGAAAGCAAAGCAAAATATTGATTTTGCAATTATATGACAAATATGGCTTGAAGGTAGAAGAAAAAGCAACATGTTACATGTGCAGAAATGGCTTTTCTAACTCATTTGGACATTTTCTACTCATGCAGTATTCTCTCTTTTATTTATAGGCCTTGGGTGAATGGTGCATTAGGTGCAACATACCCACAAAATACCATATTGTATTTGTCAGCTTGCACTCACTATTTAGCAAATGTCTTGATAAATGATCCCCTTTATTTTCCTCTCTAAATAACCAAAAATGGTCCAATGGGTCCAGGGATACTATGGCAGCCTTGATTATGTAACGATCAAAATAATGGGCTGTTTAAAATAATTACATTGGCAGAAGTGGGTAATTTGTGGTCTATTCCGAAGAAACCAAATACACGTGATTCAAATGAGACACCTCTCTATGGGCTCTTTGCAGTGAACCACAAAACCACTCTCTGACTGAGAGCCATATTAAACCTCAATGAACCATGCCAGCCATGCCCCAAATGAACACTAAAGATACCACGACTACAATTAAAATGACAGAGGTTCCCTGAATGAGAACCGTCAGCATCCACAGGACTTTGTTCGGTCAGTCTGCCTTTTCTTACAAAAGTCCCAACTGAACTTATCTGAGACCATATTGGAGTTCAAAATGTCTACTTCCAGGCTTTAAGTCTTAGCTTAAAACTAACCAAGATTGTACCCATGTGTATATAGCATCTTTTATACTTCAAAATATTGTTACTTAAGTCAAAAGAAAACTGTTAAACTACTATGACAAATAAGAGTTACTACACATGTATCTGTTCACTTACCCACCTCTGCCGGGGGACTCATCTCCAGATCCTGAGCCATGGATCCTGGTCAGGATTACCTATAGGAGGATTAACCTACAACAGTGCATGCTTTTACTGTTGTTATGTCATTGGGCAAGGCACTGACTGTACCCACCTCGGCTGTGTAATGCCCATGTGCCACGCTAATACATTTGCTCAACTCCCATAAATCAGTGGGGGAAATGTCTTGCGCTGACACACACAAATGATTGCAAAGACAAACAAACAGATGAACGGGGAAGGCATCAACAAAGATCCACATTGGAACAAGTTCTTGAGATGATTATCAACAGGGCACACACGAAAGTTGAACAATCGCTGCTTTGTTTCATGAAAAGTTTACTAGGATGACAGTGCTCATTTTAACATACTGCGTGGCCAAATCTTGTTGTCTTTGAAGCCATCTTTGTACATGGCTTGGCTTTGGTCATCCTTTTGTGACTCACATTATCTTTCTACTGAATGTTTCTCCCATTTTGGAGCCAGTCACTACACCGTATTGATTGTGGCGCCCTCCTCTTGAATAACTGAAGCTGGGTTATCTTCAATGAAGGTGCTTGAGTCATCTTCTGTACTCAGTAGTTGAAGTCTTGAACGTTTCGCCTCTCATCCAAAAAAGATGGACAACTCCTGTACGACTGAGAGCTTACACAGACATGAAGCTGGGTTATTTAATACACTGTGGGCCCTGTTTAGTTCAGTTGATTTCAAACCGGTGATGGTTTTAGCCGTGCCATTCCCTTTGTAACTGCTGTCAGATAGTGGACAAGGTCAAAGGCAGCGCTCTATTCCTGCTGCAGTGATTGTATTAGAGCTGACACGGATTAACGGCGTCGACTTAAGATCAGCAGTGCCTATTACTGCTCTCTGCCACACTCACACATTCACACAAGAAACAGATACTAAAACTAGTTTTATAGGCTGGCACGTTTACAGAAATGCTGATTGATGTGCATTGTCCCTGTTCAAATAAACTACTAAAGTAATATGCGTTTGTAGTTTGGAGGTAAATGGTCACATTTTATATAGCGCCTTTCTACCTGCTTTAGGCACTCAAAGCGCTTTACATCAAGGAACCAGTCACCCATTCACACTCTCATTCATACACCAGTGTACGCAGACACTGGAGGCAAGGTGGGTGAAGTGTCTTGCCCAAGGACACAACGACAGTGGGCACCTGCGGGATTCGAACCGCCGACCCTTTGGTCACAAGACGACCCGCTCTACTCTCTGCACCACCGTCGCCCAAGGTACATAAAGGGTCTTATTACGGTGCATTATGTACCTCCAAACTACAAATACGCATTTTCCAATGTGTATGTACCACATAGTAGGTACAAGTTATTACATTACGTTGTACTAACTTTAGTATAGGTACAATGTATCTCAAGGAAATGTAAAATAAAGTGTGACCAAATGTGTTTGTTAATTACTGAATACAGTCTTGACGATGATCCCATGGACTCGAGCACCCAAAGCTTTGGGCATCCACGTGAATTTGCCCTGATTAAAAGTGATTAAAAAAAATATATAATCACGAGAGCTCTGTCTTTTTTTTCTCTTTTCTTACCCAAGGCGAGCGCCCAACTTCATTGAGCCTGACGCTCATCTTTTTGGTGAATCGGTCGTTTGAAGGGATATCCACAGAAAAAAATGTAATAGCCGCCACATGTGGGTTCTACTGTTGCCAGCAATACAAAACATGCTCATTATGAGCAGTTTGATGTATGAAAAAAACGACTATTTTTTGCAGTGGGTAATCAAAGAATGGATTTGGACACGGACCTAACCTATTTCAATCTCATTATGGCTGTCTTTAGTCAACATCTCCATGGAGACGAGCTGGAGACCTCCTGCTCACAGTAAAGTTAGTCAGGTCTGAGGAGAGATGAGCCGACAGCAAAGATACATTTGTTTGGTTATTTTAGTAGGTATTTTTAAACAATAAAATAAATGCTTGTATTTTATTCTGTTTATTAGGTAAAAGTTAAGGCTTTAAGTTACACTAAAATTAAATGACTTTGTTTAATATTACGAATTTTGATTGAATTTTCCCATTATTTCAAATGTTTCTGTTGGATTTGATTGACTTATTTTTCTAGTAATGGAACGGAATTTGTTTTGCCTTCCTTTAGTACATTGTAAACTCAGACATGTGTGGGAAAAACACATTTAATTTCACGATCACACAGGCTAGTTTAGCAGCATTTCTGTGAGCGTGACCCGGAAAAGTGACCCTGCAAGTTGGGAAATTGACCTATTTATAAATATGTCTCTGTGACAAATTGGAATGCCGCAAATATGTTAGGAAAGTGTGTAATAAGTTTGAACCACAACTAATATTTTAATTTAGCGGCTTCTTCTTTCATTGTTCGTAATAACCAAATCAGGTAAAGGCCCTTTAAATTCCATTTACGCTCAAACAGTTGCTTAGTACTCAAGTATCACAAAGTTCTTGCCTTAAATGAAAAGTAAATTGCCTTGAAACTATAAATAATTCACAGATACTTCATGCCAAAACATTATGTGTAAATCACCCCGTCACTGTCAGCGCTACATAATGGGAACCACATCAAAGTCCTGAGAGCTTCTCTCTACTCCAGACCACAGAAACCTAACGCTGTCTGTCTGTCTGTCTGCCCTCTCTGTTGTACATACAGGGATCACCGCTCGTCTCCCTCGTCCCGTGCACACTCAGCCAGGAGCATGGAGTGTGGGAGTGCAGCCTCCTTTCACTAACCACATCAATCTACTGGGGTTGTAATATTATTCAAAAGCCTATTATAGATCAGAACAAAGCCCTGTAATCCCATCACTGAATGCTCTGGTGCGCAGACATAACAAAACGTAATTGAGTTACTTTTCAGTGACTCTCAGAGCAGATGAAAGACAAATAGTGCCGATTCAGATATTGTACTTTTTGTATCACTCTGAAGCTGTCGTTTTTACATGGAATCAACTAAATATTTTCTTGGACTCATTAAAGGAAACCACAATGTTTTCAAATGTTTAGATAACCGCCAATAGGCCTCTTCAAGATTCTCCTTTGAGAGAACTCTTTTAAACTTAACCCCTCTCAACCCCCGCTTTAACCGAGCACATCTTCTCCAGTTCGGTTTTACCCAAATCTAAAAGCTTCTGGACTGGAGCTTACAGCCTCTAGGCCAGTGTAACGTCTCATTTGAAAGCTAAGGCCTACAAAACCCATCTCTCAGCTTCTTTCTTGTTATGATTTTTCTTGCTTTTTTGATATGTTTTGGTCACAGCTACATTACACACACACACAAATCGAAATGCGGCCAAAACCCTACAAAAAAGCATTGAAAAGGTGACAAAAAGTGACAATGATGTGACAAAAAAAAAAAAAAACGTAATAAAAAATGCAATAAACGTGACATCTTTAATAAGAATTAAGCTTAGATGAGTTTTGTAGGTCTTAGCTTTCAAATAAGGCATCACACTGGCCTATAGGCTGTAAACTCCAGCCGAGAAGCTTTAAAATTTGGGTAAAGCAGGAGATAATGTGCTCGATTAAGTGGTTAACAGAAATGTTGTGTCCTGAAGACTTGTGTCTTATACGATTTTCACTTCTCTTTTCAGTAGAATTAGATTGACTTCTTATTCTGTAGACAGCGAAAGGGAAGTTCAAATATTGTCTCAAACATTGTATCCAGGAAGGGGAGTTGCGCGTCTTCAAATGTTCCGAGTGCTAAACCCCAAAAAAAGTATAAATTTTAGAAAAATGTAAAGGGTAGCACATGATGTGCTACCCTTTACATTTTTTCTAAAATTGTCTCAAACATTGTTGTAGGGAAACCCACCCTTGATTAAAATGCAATGACGACGATTTGGTCTGCCCAGGTCGGATGTCTGTGCTAAGTTGTCAGTCAGTCTGGCTCCAGTGAACAAAAGCGTCTGTCTGTGATGAGAAAATAATCGTCCAACTGCATACCATAGCACACCTCTGTGGACTAAATGGACTCCTGTGGTGATTGAATCTAGTTGTAAATGTAAATGCTAAAGGAAAGGAAATATACATACACGTACTTGTGTATAAACAGTAGCAAACGTCAAAGTTAGGGTTGATTTTGGATTGATCGATTTATTCTAAGTGTCTGTAGACATTGTCATACTTACAATCAAATATAAAAAAGCAGATCATAATTTTCATGTGTTGTCTCCTATTCCAAGGTTTACAAATACAAAAACAAGTGAAGCAAAAAATATGCCATAGACAACTTAATGATGAATAAAGTTGTTCATCTTTTGTAAATAATTGCAATTAATAGTAATTAGATTAGAGCCCTGCATTTCAGCCCGAGGCCCAAGGGGCCCGACGGCCCGAAGGCCCGCGGGCCGGCCTTCGGGCCCATTACCGCGTCATTGCGTCGGACACGGGCCGGGCTCGGGCTTGGTTTTCCCCTGCCAATGCGTTGTGCTGCTATTTTTTAACCAACTTAAATGGCGACATTAAATGCAGCACCCGCTCTCCTCTCTCCCTGCCCACCTGCTCTCTCACACCCCGTCTTGTCTTGACCCGCCAACTCAACAAACATGTACCTGCCGTCCCCGTGGGCTGTGGCGTGGGAGTTTTCCTCGCCGTGCGCACAGCTCTGCAAAGCGGTCGTATTGAGAGAGAGGACCGGGCGGTTCGCGTGCGGATGTGCTTCTATCGACGCTATGTCCTCTCGCCCCGTCTTGACCCGCCACCTCTTGTCACAAACATGTACCTGCCGTCCTTGTGGGCTGTGGCGTGGGGGGGTTTCGTTTCCCCGCCGTGGGTAAATCTCTGCAAAGCGGTATGGAGAGAGAGGACGGAGCGGTTCGCGTGCGGAGTGCTTCTATCGACGGTATGTTTTCGCAGTGCTTCCAGGAAACAAATGCATGCGTGTTCCTCCCAACAATAAAAATAAACACTGTGCTTTATGTTACGTTTAGATAGAAGTGTTTATTTATTCATACAATACAGGTCAACTGTTGCAGCGCTGTTTAATCACGCATTTGGAAAATATTGGAAAGAGAGCAAGAGAGAGAGAGAGAGAGAGAGAGAGAGAGAGAGAGAGAGAGAGAGAGAGAGAGAGAGAGAGAGAGAGAGAGAGAGAGAGAGGGAAGAGCCGGGCCGCGGGCCGGGCTCGGGCCTGATCACTCTGAAAGTCTGTCGGGCCGGGCCGGGCTCGGGCCCAGAAATCAGGCCCGTGCAGGGCTCTAAATTAGATACACATTACCATTTTGCTTTCTACAGAATATTGATTTATTGATTTTCATTAAACACCATCCTCTGGGGACATTCTATGTTGATAACACATTCTGAATGTCCCATGTCAATATAATTGAAGGTTAAATCTGGTCACGTTTATTTCTCTGCATATTGTTATAAGCCAGAGCCTGGAGTTTCCAAAATGGACAGCTGTAGTAATGGAAGTACCATCTCTGTACATGTCAGTGCCTGCAGTGTAAAATAGTTGAACAATCGTTTGCAGTATATCACGTGTATGTCATTTGTCAGAGCAAACATAAAAAGCCATAGGCCCACTTCAAAACATGTATGCCTTCACATATGCTGCCGACATGTTCTTCAGACTGGGCCTTGTGTTTGGAGGAATGCTGCGCAGCAGCTGTGGTCCAGTCAAAATGTACTGACTTTTATAATGGACGTTTAAAATAGTTGTCATTTTCACTGCAAATTTTTCCAACCACAGCGGATGGCTTTGGTTTAGTCATGTGTGGTTTTATTGATACAATTATCGCCTGCAACTACTGTTAAAAACCACAAAACTTTTACTCATCACATGTTTTAAAATGTGGAGACTGTAGTTTTCAGTAGTGTGCATTATAGCTTTACAGGAAAAATAATCACATCTCAAAAGAACCATTTTCTACATTGTGTGTTTAAATTGTATAAAACAAATATACTGTATACTGTACTGTATACACACCCTGACCTTAGGGGAGATTTTGACACAAATTTAGATCGAACAACAATTTAGCTTCAGCTTGTGTCTCCATCGTGCAGTGTGGGTCACGAGTGACCATTAGTCTAGTTTAGTTTAGTTTAGTTTATTAGTTTATTTGAGCAGTTAAAATTCTGCTCAAAAGGAGTGGGCTGAAGCAAAAGCTTATATGCGCCCACCCCCGACATCATTGCAATAAAACATTTAATCATATCACAGTAGTACAGGGATTACAAAGTACAAGATACAAGAGCCTGGGAACACAGCATGCACACATACACACAACGTACCCTTTTGTGATTTAGAAACTTTATTATATAGCACCTTTTACAGATAAAATCACAAAGTGCTTCACAGGGGCACAAAAATAACAAAGGTTACAGATAAATGTATTAAAACAAATTAATTAAAAGAATCACAGCCTACCACTTTACCTGTTATAATTACCAATCTTACATTAAGCAACATCATATTTTGATTTTGATTTGCCTCATTGGCAAAAGAGAACAACACATCAGAGCGGCTGTTTTAACACGGACCACACTTACAAAGCACTGTTTGAAGTGTTTGTATAAATGAACAGAATTTAACGGAACGGAAAGGAAACACAACTACAACAACTGTCTCATTTCATGTACGATGTCTAGTACAAAGCAAGTGACAAAGGTGATCATTAAGTTATTTATAAATATATATATATATATACAGTGGTGTGCCGTCAGGACTAGCAGGGCCTTCTCTGCTAGCCCTGGTCAAATGAAGAAAAAAAGTGTTAATGTCTAATAGTATATTTAATTTCTAATTTATTTAATTTCCTACTCAAAAAGTGCCTTAAACACGTCTGGTGAGCTGCTCCTCCTCAGGAGGCCCTGTGTTGTCAGGCCGCACACATGATTGACAGCCAGCGTGACTGACAGAATTATCAGCCAACCAGAATTCGATATACATTGACAGTACGCCCCCCAGGGCCTGCAGTAGCTCAGTAGCTTCTCCTACGCTTTCTTTGCCTGGGAAAACCGCTAATGTAACCGTGCATGGGCAAGACGTTCCAGCCACTCCGAAGAGAACCGGATAAGCAGATATTCCTCTTGGAAACGTCCGAACGAGGCAAAATGAAGTGGATTTACTGATCACAGATATTTTGCGCCCCTTCATTATGAAGAGCTTCTAGAGCAAAGCAGCAGGAACGACAGCTGCACGCTGGTGAAACTCCGAGTGATTGACCGGGGAGCTTATGAAGGGGATCCTGGACTGTGAATGGCTGAGCGGGACAGCGCTGCGCAGATTGCTGATGCGAAAGCGCGCTTGCAATGGGATGCTGGTGAAGGCAGCCGTGAAAGATGAGTGAAGGCTGCAGGTACGTCTCCAGGTTGAATTTGCGCTCAAGCTTCATTTCTCAATTTGTAATTTTGAGCAATAGAATGACAACTGTTCAGAGCAACAACAAGCTTTCTTAGTTAATAGAATGCAAATTGATCCTACTACTCCCCTTGTGGCAACGCATTTCTTCTTCCCTATACTTTTCAAAAGTCTTTTGTTCGTATTTATATTTAAACAGGTTAATGTTTGGACATCGTTTCAACTCCATCTCCAATTTGTTCCACAATTGTTCCACAATTGTACACCATTAGCTGCTCATGATGAACTTATGACTGAACATCGCACGGTCACAGGTCCATGCGCTGCGGTAGCGCGGCTGAAGCTGGTGATAGTAGCACGTACACGGTAAAAACACAGAATAGACTGGGTGCACAGAGTTGAGCGAAGGCAACACACCACTAATAACCTCGTCTGTAACATATTACTGTCGACATGAATTCTGAACATTTTGTGGTTATTGGCTCTAATTTAAGCCAAGCTAATTTTCATTTGTTGCTGAAAATAGCTTCAACAACAGTTCAGGGACTCACAGGTCATGTCAGCCTTGTGCATTATTGCTCCGTACAGTCTGTGCACCTTCAGCCTGAACTCGTATGGGATTCAGTTGCACAGTGTGCGTTTGTTGACTAATTTGTCATGTTAAAATTGTCTTTAAAATTGTGCATTGCGAGCCCAACATAAGTCAGTTTATAACGATTGTTAAACGGGCCATTTCTCTCTCTCTCTTGGTTTCGTCTCATGTCCGCACTACTTAAGTGTCTTGTAAATAGCTGACTAATGACATGGAGACATTCCACTTTTACATTCTCTGGCCACACACACAGCATGCTGTGTGCAGAAATCATCTCATGTATTTCTCTCCTGTCACTCTTTATTGAACACTTAGCAGCATTATAGGAACAAACTGGTGGCTGTAACATTAGCTGCAGACAGGATCTCGATTCGACAAAGTGTGCCCCCGACAGCGTGTGGACACATCTGGACCACGTTAGGCTCAAACTGCTGAAAATCCCTCGGAGGATTTGATGGTTTGGCACAGCGCACCGGGGCTAAGCCTGACTCCACTAAACACTGTCACTATAGCAGCACAGGTTGGACTGTAAATTCATACGATCTTACTGTTCTGCACTTTCCACTCTGCAGGGGTCACACGAGGGTGAATGGGGCATGTCTGCCCTTTTTTTTTTCTTCTGGTGTGGTCCTTTTCCATTAAGGCTTGTTTTTACACAAATCCTTTAATGGAAATGAGCAAGACAAGTTCATTCGGGTCGAAATTCTTCTACATTTTTCCTTCCGTTCCTGTCCATAACTATAACATGACGTAAAATCTCTAATGCTACAAACGTTTACCCCTGTAGGTTTGGGTGGTTCACAATATAATGATATAAGTAAACGTTTTATAAATGGTGCCAGCTTGCATTTTGTCTCGTTCTCATTGACATTGTGAATGTCTGTACCAAATGTTGAGCCAATAAGACTCCAGCAAAAGGGGGCACATTTGTATTGCTCTATGCCTACCCTGTATAACTCTTGCAGGAAACATAAACTTGAATGATGCAAAGACAAATATTGTAATAGTCTCTATGTACTTATACTACAGTATGTGTAAGGACATTAGAATAGTTACAACACTGTATTTGATATAATGACTTTTTTCTCTTTGATACTTGTATCTCTGTGTCCGTGCACAATGCGGAGCAAAAATGGCTTTTGGTCTGCAGTTTGTACAGATTGTTGAGCATTTGATAAGGACAATGCCCCTCTCTGTGCTGTTGTTGATGACCATGTCTCAGATTCTCATTTGTTAGAACGGACTGTCCTCACATCATCAGGGTAAATTTGGCCTTCAGTTAAACATTCAAAGAGGTGGGTTGAGCGTGGCCATGAATATCCCACATCCACCGTCCAGTCTATAATTAGCGCAGAGAGCTGAGTTTTAACCTGACAACTTTAGGTGTCAGGGCTTCCCTCATGAGGTCAGTCGGGGACACACTGCTCAGACGAGGCCCAATAATCCAATTGTAGATTTATAAACAAAGAGCAGTGCAGGGGACACAGCACAGCACAGCATGTCAGTGTTTACTGTAACACTTGTAACACTTAAAGCTGCAGAGACATGCAAATAACACTTTCTAATTTAGTCAGATCGCAAAGAAGGTTCTACATTCAAAACCTGGGTTGTGTAGGATCTTTTTATGTATTGTTTGCAAGCTCTACATGTGTTGGTTCTTCTGAGTGACGGTTTACGCTATCAGCCTAAAACATACAGTATAATGCTCAAGCTAGTTAGTCAAAGATTGTGGCTCGGATTTGGAGAAACGTGGTAGTTGACATAGTTGTGAAATCATAGCAGTAGTTTATGATCTAACAGCAACATTTTTGTGTTCATGTCATTTACTGTTAAAATTATATTATATATAATTATATATATATATATATTATATATATAATAATATATAAATATTCCTTTCATTTGCAAAAATACAGATGAGAAAATATAAATGCGCTGATGATGCTTTTTAGCCCCGCCCCTGATACTGATCAGCTGCTGAGAAAAACTTGAGATTACGTTGCAGCTCAGTGACAGCATTCTCCATTCAGTCACACTTCACCTCATTTTGCCATTCCCAAATGAGCAACAGTGTCTGGTTGGACCATACATACACTTTTAAACTGACAATTCAAAAGCATTATGGGGATGCTTACATGGGGGGAAAAAAGAAAACAAACTCCTATACTGTGGCTAAATGTCACAGAGAAGCAAGTTACTACAACTATTCCTACTACTGCTACATATGGCAATTATCTTTGAATATTTATCCATTTCAATTCATTTAAAGCCAGTTAGACTCACCCTAATAATCTTCGATGTGTGGAGCTCCTCTTGGTTTTTGTGCATTTTGAACAGAGGCGCAATGCCATTAGTCCGACGTCTCATTATTCCGAAAATGTACCATTGAGCTAATGTACCATTGAGGAATGCCATTAGTCCGACATCTCTAACCCAGTTGTGTTGTGGATTAGAGAGCCATATACAACCATTGGCCCTAACCTTAAGGTCAGTGGACTCTGAACCTAATTTTATTTTTCAACCCCTACTCAATGGGACATTGAGTTCGGATTAAATGAGACATCGGACTAATGGGTTGTGATGGGTCGGTCGCAAACGAGTCGGTACAAAGAGCCGGCTCTTTTAAGTTAACGATGAGAGCCGAGTCTCACCCGTGAGCCGTTTTTTTTTTTCTTGTTTTTTTTTAAGGTTGCATGTTTATCAAGCTCTACATAAACTGCTCTCTGCTACATTAGAGACGAATAGACAAGGACAAAGACTAAAAGAGAGAGTAAGAGAATGGGTTCGGGCAGAGAGGGAGGAAGGATAGGTAAAACATCTGCAGCTGCAGCCCGTCCGCAAGGAACGAACCGGCTGTTTACACAAAATCTAGATCTCTACAAACTTAAACTAATCCATAAATGTAGTCAGTACATCTCTAGCTTTTAGCCATTTCTTATTTGAGAAAGAGCCGCCTCATATTTTCGGTTTTATGGTTAGATAAAGTTACGTTGGGTTTGTTGAGTGAAAAATAAACAATGCGATCACGCGCGGAGCCGCGATACGTCTGTATTCTCTCTCAGCGAGAGACTCCAGCAGCTACAGACAGAGCAGGCCCAGGGGCGGAGCTGACACAGGCAGCAGAGGGACTGGGGAGATAGCCTGGTGGGACCAGAATGATTCCCCTCTGTATTTTTGTATACAGTGGGGGATCAGTCTGGTCACCCCGCTGGCTGTATCCGCAAAATCAAACCGATCCCGTGTAATCAGATTAGTTTATTTGCCGTGACGTGTTGTTAGCGAGCAACGTCACTCACGGGACACAGAAGTCTCTCAACAACAATCTACGAACGACGCACGAAAGAGAGAAAGCGTGTCTCCAATCGGCGGTAAATGACCAAAAACACATCGACAGTAGGTGAGTTTTGTGATTCATAATCCTGTGCAAATATTAACACAAAACACTAATAACACCACATCAATGGCAGACGCCCGCCTTCGCTGATTGGTTTACTCCGCTTCCTGTTTGCTTGTGTATCTACTGCTGTGGGAAATGGATTTGACGCAGCGGTGACCAGACTCACTCGCTGGTACAGCGTGAGTCTGGATTTTTCCAGGCTACTGGGGAGAAGCTATGGGAGAAACACTAAGGATTTTGACTGTAAATAAAAAAAGAGTACATATACTGTATGTACCAGCCTTAAAAGTGTGTGTTGCTATAATAAACAATGGCTCCACCACCTGGAAAAGTCAACTTCGATTCCTGAAGACAAAACAACACACTATAAGCCAATATCACTTCATTATAGCAATGGAAAAAAAATATTATTCTGTTCTTTTTAATTTCGTTCTTGATTATACAGTAGTTGTTTTGTGCAGGGAGTAGTCGAAAACTCAGTTAACAAGCCATGAATCAAAACCTCTCCTAAATTTAAACTGTATTATGTAAAAAAAAAATGAAGAGCATTTGGGAATCAAAAGAGGCGGCTCTTTTTGGTGAGCCGATCCAAATGATCAGGTTCACCAAAAAGAGCCGAAAATCCCATCACTAATGGGTTGTCAGAATAATGGACCAACCTCTTGAACAGGAGCGATAGAACTCAGTGAATCCTTGTTTTTCTGCAAACTCCTAAAGCCTGCTGATTGCACGCTGTATTTCTTGCTCTTTCTGCGGTAAAAAGTGCGATTTGGACGCACGGTGCCTGCTGCTGTTTTTTTTAGTATAACCGGGGCAGTGCCTGTGACTGTTGAGATGCGGGTGGATTTTTGAGACTGTCCCCTCTAACCGTTTGGAGCAAAATGTCTAAATAATGTTTCCTCGCTTACCTGTGTTTATGGGTGCATGAGCTTTGGCAGGTAACCCAGAAGAAGGGGTGTAATGTTTACGGAGGGTCACTACAGGGGCAATTCACTCAAGTGCATGTACCAAGTTAGCATTTTCACACCAGCGTAGGTCAGAATTCGCCCGCTCCTTAGTCCCATCACAAACTCATGCTAGGAGTAACAAGGTAAACAATGAAAGTTCAACAGAATGGCGTCCGTAGTGAACTATGTTAGCACTGTTCTATAATAACATCTAATATTGCACTTCTCATACAAGGAATTTTCTTTTGATCCCAGCCCAGAGAAAAAAAACAGCTTTACCTTACTGTTGACTCTGGCTGTTTGCCAGAGAATCTCGCCTCACTTATTGGTGTTAAATGCAAGTGTCACTTTCTACATACAGTACATACAGTACAGTGCCTCTCGAAAGTACTAATACACCTTGAACCTTTGCACATTTTGTCATGTTTACAACCCTAAACAAAGATTTTATTTTGAATTTTTTACTGAAAGTTCACACACAAGTAACAGACAACTGTGAAGTGAAAGCAAAATGATACATGATTCTGTTATAAAATAGAAAAGTGAAAAGTGGGGCGTGCATAAGTATTCATACAGCATTTTCTGAGTGCATTAAATTGCCTTTATTATACGGCCCTTATATTATCCCTTACTTATAACATTCCTAATGACTGCAGAATGTTCACATCTTGCCGTAACCATTAAATAGAGGCCACCTGTGCATAATCTACTCTCAGTATAATTCCAGCTATTCTGTATTTTTTGAAAAATAACAGAATCATGTATCATTTTACTTTCACTTCACAGTTGTCTGTTACTTGTGTGTGAACTTTCAGTAAAAAATTCAAAATAAAATCTTTATGTTTAGGGTTGTAAACATGACAAAATGTGCAAATGTTCAAAGTGTATTAGTACTTTCGCAAGGCACTGTACATTCATTTAAATGACATGTTTCTACCCAACAGTAATTCGACAGGCAAGGTAGTTGAAGTTTCTTGCCCAAGGACACAAATAAATACACATTTCCACTGTGTGCGGTGAATATTTCTACTCTTTCTTTGTAGGTTTCGTGCAGTGACTTGCCCACGCTCACGGTCAGAGGCGACAGAGTTCAGATGTGTCAGTATTAATGCAGACCTGCCAACATGTACGCATTTTGCTCACTTTGACCTCCTAGTACGCTTCTACGATTTCATGTTCTAAACTACGCATTATGCTGTCACTGAAGTTAATTCTGCCGCTGAGCAGATATCTGCGCCTACGCGTGTAACACGTACATAAACTATGCACAGGCTGAGGCTTGTAAAAGTTCACTGGTGCTGTTACGTCAAATATGCCACTTTCCCCGTGGCTGCAGCCGTAGGAGTCTTCCCCTCCAGGCTGAGTGAACCCCGTTCCCCGCGCTCGCTCGCTCACTTCACCTGGGCAGCGCTGCCCGCATCCACCGGCTGACTGTAGGCCCGTCTACTCGCTAACCACGCTCCAACAGACGCACAACTGAGGGTGATGAACCCTATGAGACATCGCACGGTGAGGTGAAAGTTATACCGCTGTATACATGTGAACTTTTATTGCTTTTCACTTTGGCCCAATCTCAATTCTACCCCGTAGCCCTCCGCTTAGCCCTTCCCCTCCGTTTTGTGCATTCACGAGAGACGAAGGGGTGTCCCAATTCTATTTTGCGGCGAGGGGTAGGGGTGAGGGAGCGGGCCACATAGCCCTCAAAGTGAGTGTTTTTCAGATGTACACTACAGACGAAGGGGTAGGAGGAGTTTGACAAAACACGGAAATAAGCGGCGAAATGTATTCACGAATATCATCAATAAGCCACTTACAACATTTATAAAGCTGCAGAACTCTTCGTTTGTGACTTTATTCGCTTTGTGCAACAATTAGAACGGTCCATTGCGATACACGTGACAATGTTACGTTTTCGCTTTGCTGCTGCGAACGCTCCGTTTATTCGTGCTGTATTGCCTGACTTTGGAGTTTCTTTCCAAACTTTCGATAGGTCGCTATTGTGTTCTATTTGATAAAAATATATATATATACAAAGAAGATTCCATTCCAAACTCACATAAAATGCAGTCAAATGGGGGGCTGTCCCATTTCTTTGGGTGGTCTTTTCAACCCTTAGCCTTAGCCCTCGGTTTCAAGGTGTAGGGAAAGGGCTATGGCAAGGGGAAGGGGTAGGGGTAGGGGTAGAAAAGAGAATTGAGATTGGGCCTTAGTAGCTAGCGGTAGCAGCCAATGCATCAGTCTGCACAACAACAAAGTTACAGCGCGCAGCTGTGCATGAGACTGTGCACGAAACTAATCCAAGTTCTGTGATGACTGTAGCTTTCATATTTGACAATAGCCGCGTGAAACGTGAGAGCATCTATAAGCTAAAACCTACAAAGCTAACAGATAGCTACAGTATCATTTACTGTGAGGCCAAATTGACCGGGCAAGTGCCCATGGCTCAGTGTGCGCTCTGAGCTCGGTTGATGCGCGGTTGCGGTCATTGAGGAGACTGCTGACCTCTCCAGATGGAATGTGTGGTCATTGGTTGCTCACAGATATGAGCGGTTCTGCCGTGGTTCCAGCTGATCAGAGATGTTAATGTTGGCAGATTTACTGAACCTGAACCAAAGTTTACACTCTTTGGACTTTGCAACTATTAAAATATGCCAAACCATTTGTAAGCTGTAGCCAGAAAAAAACTGATACCATTGTATTTTGTATGGTAAAGGTTGGCATATGGTTGGCAGTGTATGGGCCTTATTCCTATAAATAGTCAAAAGTTTAAAATCTATATTTTAAAAACGAAAATGTAATGGTTTTTATCCTTTTTTTATGTAAATAATTCAAATAGAAGACGATGTACAGAACCTGATTTTGAATTTAACATTATGTACAAATCCTTTATTGTCTCTGACCACTCGGTGATGAAACTGAAGCCATTAGAGCTACAATTCTAAAACAAAAAGGTTTAGTGTTGAGTCAATATAGTTACAAAAGAAGTGGAAGTGGAAAAAAGTGGAATTCATTAATCATAGAATCTACGTGTTCTGTTAAATTCCCGCGAACCGCTCGTTCCGCCACGGCCCCGTGAACTGTCACCTTTTTCACTATGTGTTTGCCTGTCTGAATGCATCTGGCGATCTCCTCTCCGTAAACAATATTAAACACAAACGGTTCTTGGCAGTTATCAGGAGAGATTGCCTTGCCTCAACATATCCAGCTTGCCTCCTCACGCGTTTATCACCCCTGGGTTCGCGTTTTTTTTTTTAATTCATTTTTTTATGTTCAATGTTGGCAGGTCTGATAATGCCTGCGGTTACGTGTTGGCACAGACCCATTTCCTCTCCCACCTGAAGCTGTTAATCTGCTGTGGCTCAGAGATTAACAGCTGTCAAACTGCTAAAGACTGTTGAAAGTCCAAGACAACACCAGCCTTCAGTGTCTTCTGTCACTGTGCCGCTTACTGTTTGGATCAGGATCAACACAACCCAGAAGCTTCTTGCTCAACGGGGCGCGCTCAGAATACTGATACAGCATTAAATGGTTGAATAGGATGTGTGTGACAGCCACATTAAATGCACACTAACAGTAACAGTGTATAATAACTTTGATGTACACATATTTTTTGTTGTTTTTTGTTCATTTTGCAAAGTCAGCTAAAAACAAACTTATAAATGTGTAAACGTTCAGTTTTAGTTCAAATGTACTGATTTAGTTCTATTTGAGTCTTGTTGTGGTCCTGATGTAGTGTTTTTTAAGGCATCTTTTGACACAATTTGCTGAAAAACTAGTTACTTACAATTTGTGTTTATTGGAATGGGATATATCGTGTAGAAATGGTTTAGTGAAATATCGCAATAATATCATGATCGCAGTATTTCTCTGCCGTATCGCATATCACAAATTACTTCAATATCGTTCAGCCCGATTTCTTAAATAAAAGTGTAAATTCTCGGTCATCCAGGTGGCTTTGCCTTGTCCGTTTGTTTGGCCCATTATCTTTCCAAATAGAATAGAGTCTGATTTGCACAAGCCCAACAGCAGTGCTTCTTCTTCTTCTTCTGCTTAATGGTGGACTGCTAGCCAAATTAACGCACATGCCGCCACCTACTGTATAGTGCAGGGGTTCCCAAACTTTTTTGGCCGGGACCCCAAAATTGACACGTACACATCTCGGGACCCCCATTGTATAAAGTTATTGCCTCTTACACTACTTTAGGAAAGAAAAACATTTTATAATCAAGTTAATATGTATCTAAACAGTTTATTTTGATCAACTGAATGAATTTACAGTAAAACATGTACAAAGAAGCCAGTAGCATTTTTCTTTTTGTTTCATCTTGAAATCATGTGGGGACCCCCACCCAAGGCCTCGCGACCCCCCGAGGGGTCCTGACCCCCACTTTGGGAACCACTGGTATAGTGCATAGTTCCTTGTTGTTTGAACATGTTTTGTAGCAGAAAACCTATCGAAGCGACTCAAGCCATAGAGGCCCCTGCAAAATGAGCGCTTGTTTGGCTTGCTTTACACCCCATGATGCTTTGCGGCGATCTACTTTTAGCTACTGTGAAGGACACTGTTGGGATACATAATATTGTACGGTTGTTGGCAATACCAAGCCTATCCACTCAGCCACTTTCAGGCAGCTGTGTCAAGTATAGTGAAATGCAGGACATTTCACGCACAGTTCACTTTGCGCCTTCATTGTCCCAATTGAAAATATGGGTTATAGTGCACATCCTAATCACTCGGCCCGTTAGTGCAGTGTCTGGGGATCTAAGAACAACTAAACCTACTGCACTTGGGTTTATTCGTGCGATTTTACGGTCATGATGCTTCAGTAAAGTGTCATTTTTAGCGGGCCCATGTCAAACAGGCAAACTATGCACTGTAGAAAGTGGTTACAGGCAGAACTCTTTTGAAAACACACATAGACTATTAGTCACTTTCCTGAAAGATTATAGTTTACTTGGATAGTTCACATTTTGGATTCTTTAGACAGAAGCAGAGTTCCCTACCTTTGGCGATGTATACGCTGTAACATGCACTGAAACTTTTATTGGCGAGTGTGAGTGATACAACCCACCAGGAGGAATGTAAACCCAGAACACTCTGAACAACGTGTGCTAATGTAGCCATGCACTTACACAGCAGCCGTACACGTCATAGAGCAGTGAAAATGCACACAATGTTTGTGATTGCCGATTAAACTGTTTACAAGTCCAAAGCTGAACCGTTGCAAACTGCCCAGGATTTACTCCAAAGCATCGTATAAAGTAGAATAATCAGGGATATTTTAACATTTTATAGCCCGCTTTGTTGGCTGCAATTATTTCAACTTCTGTCCAACAAAGTGCATTGAGTTTATTCATCATCTTTGAATGTTTGGCAGCGACAACTAACGGAAAGGTGAAAGCAAAGCAGCTTGGTGGGTGATCCAGACATTTGAATTAACTTCTGAGAAAGCAGAAGCAACAACACGCACAACAGCAGTCCATCAAAAATACTTTCTTTCTTTCTTTTTTTTTTAAGACGCCAAAAGCTACTGGTCATACCAACTCACCAACAAGCTTGACCTCTGCAATTTGGTCAACGCAATTCCGTTGTACAGATGTATAATGACAATAAAAAGTTCTTCTTCCTTAACCTTAACCTTAACTTCTCTGAGACACAAAACTTTAGACTCAGTTCATGGTTTGGGTACAGTCAGAGAATTGGATAGCGGATTGGGGATTGTTTTCAGTGAACTTGTTTTGTGTATGCTATTACTTGATGATCCAGTTGATATAATGGTAATAAAAAAAGTTGATCACAAAAAAATACAATTGGACGCTGACTCATTATTATCATTCGCAGCACTGATGATGAACCCACACTGATTGTGTTTCGTGTTTTGCGACAGTGTTTTGAATGCTCTGTGTGCAGGTTTTAATGACATTTCTAAGAGAGAGTTAGTGTGCACTTCAATGACAGTCTCTTATCAGTAAAAAAAAAAAAAAAAAAAGCACAAAAACTGCAATAAAGCCACATGTATGACTGCATTTTCATATTTTGATTCTTATACCTCAAGAGTACATACACCGAGGAGAGCAGGATTCATAGCACCATCCACTTACAGGGTGATCTCCTTGACCCCCAGAGCCACTGGTGGTTAATAGTATGTTTAGCTGTTATCAATAACCAGGCATGTTCAGTTATTACATAACAAATAAAACCAATACTCATCACATTTTGTTCTTGACTGATCACTTCATATTTGAACTCCTCTATACAGGAGTTTGAATATGAACCCCTGCTTCTACGATACAGCTGTGCTCAAAAGTTTACATACCCTGGCAGAATTTACTCAGTACGACCATAAATAGCTTCACACACCCACTAAGCATGAATGAAAAAAAATATATATATGTATATATTATTATTATTATTATTATTATTATTATTATTATTATTATGCTAGGGTATGTAAACTTTTTGGCACAACTGTATGTGTTTAAAGACAAATCGATTCAACAAATTGATAATTTGGTTGGAATGATGGATCTTTTCTGGATTTTTCATGGCTGTGTTTGTTATAAATTGTTATAACCTGTACAGGCTATAATAAATAAAAGTGTCTGTATACCTGTTCCTAAATATATATATATATATATATATATATATATATATAATATATATATATATATATATATATTATTATATATATATATATATATATATATTCAATTGCTCCCTTGCTTCCAAACAATATCCAAAAAATGTTCAGCAATAGAGACGGCAAATATAATCTGCAATGAAATTTGAAGAAACAAATTATGAGTACTGCCCTAGAAAGCATGTTCATCACTCGATCGATGGAATGAACTTGAGGAGGACTTGTAGCTCACTGAATAACTTGTATGTACAAAATGTACAAAGAAAAGGTATTTAAAAAACTATGCTAAAGATGATGAAGAACTGTATATTATACTAAAAATGTGTTATTTGGCTCTGCAAGACATTTGTATTTATTTTTACTTGTTTTCTCTCTTTTGCTAGATATGTTTTGCTTCGTTCTCTTTTGTGTAAATTTTCTATCGTTTGTTTTCCTTTTTTTAAACGCAACTTGTGCTCTACGGTGTATGCAGACATAACGGTGTCAAGAATTTGATTTGATTGTGAGAAAGGCGTATGCATTAACAGGTTTTACTTCAGTTTATTCTTTTTAGCTGTGTGTCTTGCTTAATCATTGTATACGGCGCAAATTATGCCTGTTTATTTTTTTCCCCCACAAATGGCTCAAATAAACTAAATGAAATGGAAAAAAAAGAAGAAATGTATGAATCTATGTGTGCTATGTACTGTCTGATTTCCTGAGGTATTGCTCCTCTGTTCAGACGGCTTCCTCTGGCTCATTCTGATTATTACGGTTTTCAAATTATTAGCTGTTTATTTTTTTAGTTTTTTTCTTAAGTTGCCCATACATGGCAATGGTATTTCAGGCATGAAATACCATTGCCATGAGTGAGCGGTGGAGGAGATGAGTTGTTCGCGGAGAGGCTGAGATAATGAGGGTTGAGGGGATCGTGCTCCGGGTCAGGGCAAATGTCGGGACTCTGACCTACAGGGTACAAAGCGCTGTAAGCCGACCCAATGACGAAGAAGCTCCAGACTGAGAACATATGTCCGACGCCCACAGTCGTGGATCAGGAGGGCTTAGTCATCAGTGAGTCTGGGGAGAAAAAGGAGGGGACTTGTGAGATGAGACTATGGGGTTACTGACATTGCAAATCCATTACACTAGAGAGATAGCCACTATTTTCACTGAGTGTCAGAAATGTTGTTGTGAAGGTGACCAGGGAAATTTAGAGATATCAATTTGAAATTTATCAATATGAGAAAAAATGTATTGCAAGTTTTCTGTCATGTTTTGTTTTCATATAGAAATAAGGCCTTTTGTGCCTAAAAATGCATTACTGTACATTTCTCATATTTTCGGTGACGGAATCTGAAAATTTGATCGAGCCTATAGTTTAAATGTATGGTTTTATTTTGTTGACATATTAGTTACAAAGACTTTTTCAGAGGGGACTTGGGAGTTTCTAGTTTCACAATAAGCTGTTTATTAGTGGAAACAAATTGTGAAAATTGAAATTTTGCCTCCCAAATTCAAGAGTCAATAAATCAGGCTCTTAGATTTTGAAAAATCCCTCTAAAAAAAAACCTTCAAAACATTGTTCCGTCCAATGCAGAAAGATTTGAAGTCTGTAGGTGCTGCTGACGTGGAGATATTGTTGCACCAGTCAAAATGCATTTTTTTTAGAAAATAGCCCTTGAAATTACAATTTCCCAAATGAATATATCTCAAAACATTGAATTAGTGCAATAATTTAACATGCTATTAGGAAAATTAGATGCATTTTGTTTCCTGTTTAAATTAATGTTTATACAGTATGTTAAGAGACCAATTTGGCCTAAAACCTAAAAATTGGCCCAAAAAAATTAAATTAAAAATAATAAAAATAAAAATAAAAATAATAATAATAAAACAAAATGCCTGTAGTGTATGCCCTAAAATGGGCACTGAATTTGCAATTAATAGGTGGACATACATTATTATACCATAAATAATGAAGGCAGGGTTGTTGTCAAAGCTAATTCCGATAGTCTGCTGGGCCAGACGTGCAGCAACTCATCACACAGCACTCACTCAGAGCTTAGGGTTTATGCATCACAAAACAAACATTGTGGGTGAAATCCACTTGTGACAAGGAAGTAGACATCAAAGAGCCATATCACCAACTCCTTTAACTTGAAAATACTTATCATTTCACCTGGGTGTCAGAATACGTGATTGGTTCTCCAGTATTTCCATATTTATTAGGTTATACACTCTTTGAATACCTTATGGTGGTTCAAACTACCTGAATATAATACATTATCTGTCAAATAGGATGCTTTTCTAGATACTCAAATAGGGGACAGTTTGTGGATTGTTCTAAGGCATATCACCCTGGTCTGAGTGTGTGTAAATGCAGCAGCAGTATTATCTGGAGGCTGTAAATTTTGATAATAAGCGTCTTGTGATAGTTCCCAGTCTGCGGAGATGACAGCGATTAAATAGTGTCTGAACGGAAGGAAGAAGACACAGCAGTGAGAGCTGCCAGAGGGTAGGCATATGAATACTGTGAAATGTGACTTACACGATGTTTAACCTGTTACCCGCCGTCCCCCCGATCAGGGTTAGGGTTAGTTACCTCTAATCAGGATATTATTAGGGTTAAAAACGGCAAATGTAACGTATGGTGTGTTTCACTCACACAGACCTCACACATATTTTTAGAAACTAGAAGGTCTTGGGCTTTCAAATTAGGTATCACACTGGCATATAGGCGGTAAGCTCTCCAGTCAATACGCTTTGAGATTTAGGTGTAAATAATTGTTAACCCTAACCCTAAGGTGGCAGTTAAGTGGTTAATGCTCTGTATGAGGGTGTTGACCTCAGAGAACAAGAAGTCAATACAAAGATGGAGAGAGTGTCAAGGCCAGAGATATCCTGGTGCTTGGAGACGGAGTCATATCCGGATGTATCAACAAGAAATTCGCTTACTACGGGACAAGATTTCTTAGAGACGGAAAAAGGACTTAATGACACGCTCCCTGTGGAACCCGGTAAGAAGACTGGAAAAACTGATACTTGCAACCTAAGGCTAAACGATACAGTAACGTTCCCAAAACTTAAGGGGAGACACTGCAGGCAAAACTCAATTTTTTCAGTTTTCAGGTTTTGGGCCAAATTGGTCTCTGAACATATAAACTTTAACCTCGATATTAAAATTATACCTAATCTTCACAATAACGTGTTTAAATATTGCACTGATTAAACGTTTGTCCATAGATTTATATGGGAAATTGTAATTTCAACGGCCATTTCCTCAAAAGGCATTTTTCTCTCATTGAGGCAACAACATCTCGACGTCAGTCCTCCAGACTTCAAATTTTCCAGTCTTGGATTGAACAATATTTAGAAGATTTTTTCAGAGGGATTTTAAATATCTAATTCCTAGCCTGATTTATTGAGTTTTGAATGTTAAAAAACAAGGCGAAATTTAAATTTTTACAGATTTTTTCACTAAAAAACAGTTTATTTTAAAACTAAACAAGATTTCCAAAATCCCCTCTGAAAAAGTCTTTGTAACAAATATATCAACAAAATAAAACCATAAATTTGAATCTGGCTCAATCCATTATTCAGTTTTTGTCGCAGGGAAAAATGCAACATTTTGGGTATTTTTAGGCATAAAACACCATAATTATATATGAACACATAAAATGACAGAAAACTTGCAATACATTTTTTCTTCCTATTTATGCCAGTAATCTACAGCAGAAGTTTCAAATCGATATCTTTAAATTAAAAAAAAAATCCCTATTCACCTGCAGTGTCTCGCCTTAACAACTTGGTGCCAGGCCAAAGCAAAGACAACATGCAAATAACCGCACACACATACCTCCTCCCTAACCCCGCCCCCATCGTTCTGCGTCTGCCTCAACATGTTTCCTCAGCCCCGCCCCCCGGTCAATGGTCGGTCGTCCTTCCCCTCCCCAAGAAAAAATTCCGCACATGACCTCATGTGCTGTGTATTTCCCATGTCTTGATGTTTCTATATGTGCTTTGCCTTAACTTAACCTCATTGTAATTTCGTATATCTTCTTTTGTAAGGCGCATTGAGTTGCCTTGTGCACGAAATGCGCGGTATAAATAAAGTTGCCTTGACGAAAGAATTAGTCTAAATATATGTTCACATGATGAGCCTTTATCCACATATAGACTAAAAATAACCTAGATTAATTTGCTCTTTACATCAATGTATATCATATAGTCCAGGCTAGGCTGAACGATTTGGAAAATATCTAATTGCGATTTTTTTCCTTAAATATTGCGATTGCGATTAAATATGCGATTATTGTTGCAAGGTCCTCTTCTCATGTATTTTTCACCTAACACGAGCAATAAATCAGTCTGTTTCATAACAAACAATATTAGATTAATTTGAAGTGAAAATTGCAACAATAAAGCAAACAAAATTGTTGCCTGACGTATCCAAAATGTGTGAACATGTGGACTGCACTTCTTAAAATCTTAACATTACAGTCTATAAATAAATGATACATTATATATATAGATATTTTTAAAAAAAGATCAAACTCACTGATCCAGTCAGTAACATCACCCATACTAAAGTGCAGGAAAAGTCTGCAAACAAGCGTCTGCTTTAACTAGTTGGAAAAGTTTTAGGAAATCAAACTCCCAATTAATACAAAATAAACTATTTATTATTTCGGCCAATCAAATCCCTGTCTGAGCTGCGACTCGTAGTTGCTTCAGATGCGCGTTATTGATGGACACGGAGAGGCCAGATGGAGCACACGCCAAAACACACTGGAACTGGGAGCAGCATTTTGGTTTTGGGATGTAACTTTGGACAATATGAAGAAACAGTGACGCAAGGAGACATGAGGTGCCAAACACAGACACGTTTTACTTTCTTTGACTCGCAGCCATTTAGTGACATTTCAGCGTAAACAGCGCATTGCATTTCCTCAGCAAAATAAGACATGACACGGACTCCTGCCTCGGATCGTAGTTTCCAACACTTTCATACAGCAGTTTAGTGTTAATATCTAGCGTCTGTACTACCTACGGAGCGCATATGCGGTAGATGTAAAGGTAAATAAAGGTACATGGCCTCCGCGGATACGTTATGGTTATGAACCGTCATTATGCTTTTGAGATACGTTCTTTATCCACAACATTCCCAAACATAAGCCTCCTAAACTCAGCCACAAACGACTCTTTACTCTTACAAGCAGTACAGGCTCACCTATCTCTGTGGAGGCAGAGGCGTAAGAATCCGGAGGTGAGGGAGTTTCTGTGATCATCAGAGCGTGTAGTAGCAGTGAGAGAATGGCGTGATGAGCGCTGCAGCTAACGGAGAAGAAGCAATAGTCCTTCGCGGTGGCTACATGATAAACGCTGATATTTCACTGTACATCCACAATCTACCGCGCATCTTAACTAGACTGAGACGTAACAAAGCACGCGGCGGAGCGGACTTTGCTGCCATATCTCGCTGCTCCATTCACTTCCCAAATCGCGTGCCCTGCGATTACGAAATCGCGTTGTGTCATATCGCGATAAAATTGCAAATGCAATTAATCGTTCAGCCCTAGTCCAGGCATAATACACTGTGAAAAACATCTGCAATGCTTCAAATGGAACCACTACAATTTTACATGGCCTGATGCTCAGAATGAGAAAAGGAGAGACGAGAAATGTTTAATCAAATGTTGTGTGTGTGTGTGTGTGTGTGTGTGTGTGTGTGTGTGTGTGTGTGTGTGTGTGTGCGCGCGCGTGCGCGTGCGTGTGTGTGTGCAGGGTGTTACTTTTACCTTTTCAGGAAATAATGTCCGTCAGTTTATCCTCCATGCGTTTCACGATATACCTGACTTGGTTGTAAATCCATGTTTGTTTGTTTTTGCTATTGTCTGTCAAAAAAAAGATCTGAATTGATTGATTGATTGAGAGCTGCTGTTTGAACCTATAGCCTTAGTGTGCTGGAATAGATTTTAAATGTTTCATTTCAATTATGTGCAGAAGGTTTGGAAGTGTTGTTAATAAAATGTGTTTTACAAATGAAGTGGATTGGAATGTCCTCCTCAGAGGCCAAAGTTTAAATAGACCTCTTGCTTCTGTGTCTTTTGACCATAAGAGCAAGAAGAAGCTTCTGAAGATCGAAGGAAAGCATCCTCAACTTAATCAACCCAGTCCAGTTGACACTATAAACACAGAAATATATATTGGAATGCCATTGTGTTCTTGGGCTAGACACTTTTTCTCTCGTGCGCTCGACGTTGTCTGACTTGGCTGAAGGCTATTGTAGACAGGTTCTCATGTGAGCAACAAGGCCTGCTCGATCTGCAACAGGGATGGCATTTGCTACAGACAAAGTCAGTTTTGTAGTAATAGAAGCGTGCCACCTCTCATAGGTTTTTCTGTGCTTTTTATAAATGGCAACAACTGCTGTTTTTCAACACACGCTGTCACGTTTTATGCTCCAGGGCCTGCACCCAGCTGGTGTCTTTTTAAGTCATTTTTGAAACGCAACTTCTGTCCTCCCCGGCGTCTTCAGCCCTCCTTTAGGTCTCCATAAAAGACTGCTTTAGGGAGTCTGTTGTCATTCATCTGCCGCACATGTCCAGCCCACCGTAAATGTGATGAAGTAATAAGAGCTTCAACACTGACAGACCCAGCTCACCTCCACATGTGGTATTTGCTCTTGCCATCTGATGTTCAGAATGGCATCGCTGTTGGAGACTCTGGGTGTCATCTGAACGAGAGGGGTCCTTGCAGTGCAGTCTTACAGTCCTGACCAAACAATAGTTGATGAAGTCAATTCACTATTCTATTTCAAGGTGTTGCAATGTCTGATGTACTGCCAAGACATGATCAAGGTGCTAAAGTCAGTAACATTAAGCTGTTCACAAACAAAATGTGAAGAATATTATTATTTAGTAAGTATTCATTTAATGTGCATGAGATTTGCACTTCATTGTGTAATGAAACCACATTTTGTAATAATATGCCACATTTTACTTTGTTTTTTTCCCCATCTTGCAATAACCTTTTACATAATGTGGTAAAAATACTTAATTTTAAATAATAGTAGGCTATAGAAGCACTTGATGACTGTACTGAGGCCAACAGCAAACCAATTTATCTCAGCATTACAGCAAAGCATTGCATCATGTCTGTCATCACAGATGACGATAGCCATCCACTGTCCCATCACTTCGAACTCCTTCCATCACAGCAGAGGTACAGGCTTCCTTGTACGAAGAAAAATGTGTACAGGAATTCTTGTGTGCCCTTTGCCATCCGGGAGCTGAATAAGTTGTAGCCCCTAATGTCGCTCAGTCTGGTCCGTTCCTTTTCTTTTGATGAAGTGAATCTGCTGCTGCTGTGTCTGCAATGAACTGTGCACGGTAGACAATAAAGTTAGATATTCTATTCTATTCTATTCATTCATTCATCCATTCATTTATTCATTCTTTATATTGTATATATTATATTATTATATTATATATTATATAATTATTTATGTGACTGAAACAGTGCATGTTAATGAACAAACATGAAATAAATCTGTAGTCCCACGGTACAGCCACTGATTGGGTCCATATAGATTTAAAGGAAAAAGAAAACGGCAAAATGAGACAATTAGCCCATAGATAATTCAAACGGTCTCTCCATCCAATGTGTTCTCAACTCAGAGGTATAAAGACAACAACTCAGCCAAGAGTTAGTCAGTCTGTATGATGGAGTTGAGAAGTGTCTCAACAGCAGGTGGGAAAGTGAGCGTCCACAAACAACTGGCTGGCACTGTGCCACCTGGGCACCTTCATCAACAGACTAAGGTGTTGCCCTAGACTGACTGATATAGGTCACAGTCAGTCTATGGATGGTGCACCTATAGCTCCACCACAAGGTGGCCGTGTACAGTGAGGTACAAAAGGCTCAGGGGCCTCATTTATCAAACTGTGCGTGAGACTCTGACTTTGAAAGTGCGTAGCAAAGTCACGGAAAATTTTGTACGCAAAGTTTTTTTCCGATTTATAAAACCTTGCATAAGAGCCGGTACGCACACCTGACCGCAATCTTTCCTTCGCTGATCACACGTGGAGCAGAAAGCTGCGGACATCACGACACGCCCTCTGCCCGCCTCCATTTGACCATAAAAGGCAATGCAAAGTGACTTATGAATGAGATTTCCATAAACATGAGGCGGTAATGAGTGGGTTTAACTGAAGGCGAGAGACAGAGAGGGAGGGGCTGACGCTGCAGCAGCTCGTGCAGAGACGACACGGGCTCGAGGAGTTTTAATGAAGAGTGAGATCTGCTTCTCTGATCACACGTATTGGCATCTTTCTGTATATTCCATCAATAAGACTTTTCAAAACACATGTTTTCAACATAAAGAAGAGCCTTAAGTGTCGGCTGTATTTGCCAATAGGAAGGTTTTGCCAATAAAAACACGATCAACTGTGGGGCTTTTCATTCATCCAAACCATTGCGCACACAGAAGCAGAGCTGTCTGTCCGGGTGGTGTGAGTGAGGAGAGGTCAGTGTTCGTGGTGTCTGAGGAGAGAGCGGGCAGTGGAGCCGCGGTGCCGGTGTGCACTGCATTAAGACGGCCTCGTGTCTGAAGGTCATGTGACCCGAGCTTTGGACCTAAACCCAGTTGGTCAGACTTATGTCCAGAGATGAGTCAATTAAAGCACAGTACAGCGGGATCATTTAAAAGGCTTCAGCGTCAGTGCACATACGCGCACAGGTACGAGTGCAAGTCGTTTTTCACAAATATGTGTTAAGTTGTTCATTTCATTCTAATCTTTGTCATTTCTGATGAAAATAAAGTTCAAATGAACTATTTCAAAAGTGACCAAACATGACTTCCTCAAACTGTCCTCCCCTCGCCTCTCCCCGTCTCTCAGCAGTGTTTCTGAAAAGTGAGCTATATAGTTTGCATGGAGGAGCGCAATATTTCACGTTCAGTTTGTTTTCTATAAATACCACCTTTGGCGCAGAGGAGCGGCTACGCAAACCGTTGGCCTCATTTTGTGCGCAGCAAGTTTGATACAGTAAATGAGGCCCCTGAACATTAGGAGAGCACAGCCTGAAGTTACGCAGCAGCATGTTTGCCTGTGCGTACAGTTCACAATATTGTCTTTTAACGTGTCTATCACCTCAGTAAGTGTGCAAGAGTCTTATCACACAAGACAAAAACAGGGACGGTCTCATTTTTATCCTGCCGGCTTCTTACAATCATCATATTACTCTTAGTGGGGTCAGTCACTGTATGTGCTGATAATCACAAGATCATCCGCCTACATGAGACGATTGACAACTTTTGTCCCAATAACACGCCCTGTTTTACAGCCATTCAACTTTGAGGACAGTTCATCAATATAAACATTAAAAAGAACAGGAGAGAGAATTCCTCCTCGTCGAACACCATTACAAACATAAATAGGCTCATTTTAGTAATTGAGGCATTTGTAAATACTTATTTCAACATTCTAAAACATTTACAAAGCCACTCTCTGTAGGTGGGTTTCCTGATTCTCTCTGTTGTACTTCCAGCACTCCTGAACTAATCCTACATCAATCTTTTACTTCAATTCACTGACAAGGCAGTGGACGTATGGATACAATGTTGTGTTCATTGTGAAAAGCTTGAGAGTTCAGATATTTACTAAAGATGAAGTAATAACATTTGGCATCACTTTACACTCTGAAAAACTGGTTTAGCAACAATCGGAGCTGTTTTAGACTAAGGGTAATGCATATTTAACCTTATTATGACTTTGGTTATATTTGTAGTCCTTAATGAACAGTGGCTCAGACAGTAGAGCGGGCGTCTTATAAACAGAAGGTCGGTGGATCGTAACTCGGCTCCTGCAGGTGCAGACTGTCGTTGAGTCCTTGGGCAAGACACCTCACCTGCCTTGCCTGTGTGAAAGTAGTTTGTGAGTAAGTTGATGGTGGTGGTTGAAAGGGCCAGTGGCGCAGACTGGCAGCCTTACATCTGTCAGTTCACCACAGGATACATTCAGCCAACGTTTTGCTGTATGCACAGTGTTTTGCACTCAAATGTTTGTTCGTGTTTCCTGGATTCATAAATCATACAGTACATTAAATGTAGACATGCAGACAATTCTGATGATGTGCCTTTCCCCTGCTCTGACTTGACTGCCTTGACGCTGTCTTCATAACACGCACTATAAATCAACCTCAAATCAAGACTTCTGTTGCCATAACAAATCTAATGTTGCATGAAGTTTATTGACCACAAGACCACACAGGTGCTATAGTGGGCCGATTATTTGTTTTCCTTCCACAAATACTGTACTAAACTGTAGTGTTTAGAAGATTTTAGACATTGCTGGATTCGTGCCATGAGTCCATTACGTACATGTTTTTGTAGTGACATGCTTGTGGTTTTGAACTATGTTGGCGAATACCAAAGCAATTGCTAATCAAATACGCCACGACTAACAGCCCTCATTTAAACCACAGTAAAGGTGCAATGCAGACTTGGTTAGGAATCCAGTACATTCAAACATCTCCAACCTTTGTAACAAGGGAAACACAAGACCAAAAAAAACGGCATTGTCTGCAGCCAGAGGTATGAAAAGGTAGTGACAAACTGTGGATTAGTACAATAGGCCAATAGCACATTTCTTTAACTTTCTCTTACTTTGCTGTGTGAGAGAATTAAGCCAAATAAAGTAACTTCCCTTGATGGTTATTTTATTCAATTTTTTATCCTTTTATCCTACAGATTTATTTTCTCATTACTAGGAAATGCATACTCACGGGAGACGGCGGGATTTCACCACCACAAGCTACAAGTCAGAATACAAGCAAAGTCTACAGTGTTGGCCAGTACCGCACACAGCACATCGGCTTGTTCTGACCGCTCCCAGGCACACAGGCAACAATTACTCTGTTTAGGTCACTTTATTGTTATTCCTGACTTGAGAAAAAAGACAAGGTGACAAGCCTCTCCCCTGTGTGGTATCAGTATTCCATATGACTAAAATATTGAAAATCTGCAGTTTTGAGGAGAAAATGATCTGATGCTGCGAATGTTGTGTTTCAGTAGTCCATGTTGCATTTATGAAGCTGTATATTGTCTTAAGCGTCGATGAACTATAGTATTGGGGATGTTTTATTCTGCTTTGTCCTGTTTTGTACGAAAGAAGACCAAAGGTTTACGGATGTGGTGAAGTTTTGTAGTTGGAAGGGATTTATTTATTTATTTGACCTTTATTTAACCAGGAAAGTCCCACGGTGATTTAAGAATCTCTTTTTCAGGTGGAGTCCTACCTCCAGCGGGGAACAGTGAGAAAAAGTGAGATGAGAAATGGGAATGTGAAACTTAAATTTCTTGTATGGCAGAAAGCCACGCTGCATTGGATTTTTTTTATTATACTGTTGCCTGCGATACAAAACATGCTCCTAATGACCAGCTACAGTAGTTACAAAAAAATGCAGGTTTTGCAGTGGATATTCAAATAATGTTTTGGATGAGTCAACATGATCTCCATGGAGACGAGCTGGAGACGTCCCAATCCCTGTCAGATCTTTGTAGAGGTGATCCGCTCATAGCAAAGATACATGTTTGTTTGAGGGATTTTTCCAATTATAAACATAATTGTTATAAAAAATTATTGGGTGAAATGTTGTGCGGTGTGGATTTTTATGTCAGTACTCAATGATGGTTTAAAATTAAAATAAATAATTGTTTTGTTGCAATGATCCAAACAGGACAAACGCGAATGTAATTCCGGAGGTGTTCCTCTAATATCCTTGAAACGGGTTTACCTTTAATTTCCTCTCAATCTGTTCTGTCTCACTCCAGTACATACAGCATTGCGTTAGTTGGGCATTAGCGTCTGTCACTCTATATAGTCCATAATCTTCTCCTCTGCCATCCGTGACTTTGACTTCTCATGTTTTAACTTTCAAAACAAATCTGAATTTAAACCAACCAAAAAGAGCGAAGTAAAAGACAAGCCAGGCATGCTAAGTTGCGTTACAAAATACACTATTTTGTAACGCAACTTAGCCTTGAATTTGAGCCGCAATGTCACAAAGATTGTATGGTTGTCATAGTTACAGGAGGGAGGAGAATGCATTAGTTAAAGTAATGAAAGGATGAGTTTATAAGACTCTTTGAGACGTTTATAGGGATACATAAAGTGGGTACTAAACTTTATTCATCCTAATCTAAACATAACCTTAGTGAGACAAAGCACAGTCACTTGAGTTTATCCTATAAACTTTGGGCCTTAGGTACCTCTCTTTAGGTGAGGTACACCCTGGACCCTTTTTTCTCTATGTTGTGGTGCTTTGCAATTATCATGTTAAGAAAATGTGTTCCATAAATTTGGTCTCTAAATTTGGTTGGATTCTCTGGTTAAACTGGTTAAACATAGTTATAGTGCGTATAAAGTATTGGTGTAAAATACAGTAATTGCAATCTACTTTTCTCTAAAGTTAGACAATATTACTAGGCCAAAGTTGTTCTCAGTGTGTACTATCCGCACAGAGGGTACTTTGGGAGGATAGACTTTGGGAAGTCGCGAGTCGTTGTTCAAACAGGTTGGATGAGTCGGAAAAGTGGGGTCAAATATCAGTGTTTTTGTCATTTAATATTTACAGTAGTAAAGGATTTAACTGGGTCAGGAGTTCACAAAACAGCAGTGATGGAAATAAATGTGTTTGCATTTGGAAGAACTCTTTTGTAGATCCATGCACATTGCTCTGTAAAACTACATTTGTTGTTATTTACAAGTTGTGAATATGAATAGTCAGTGCTCCAATACTATATACGTTTTTAATCAGTTTGTTTGAGCATTGTTCTTGTGCTACTGATTACATTGTGGTTTCTCTTGGTTTATTCCTGGTTAGATTGTAGTCAGTAGAAGCTATTGCACTGACGGAATATTATGGTGTCGTACTTGATGTGAACATTTCAAAAGTCACAGGTGAAGAGTGTACAATACCAACTTGTTCACAGTTATATTACTCACATTGCAATACAATAGGCTATACACGCATGCGAGCGACACGTGACTTCCGAGTGAGTCCTCAGGAGGCCGCTGCGCTTCCTCTCATTATTCCCTTTTAGAGATTGGCAGTCTCTTGTCCAAATAAATGAATAAATAGCTAAAAGATTACACTGCAGGAAGTGAGTCACTCGTGGACACTTACTAGCACCGTTCAAAACATGGTGTCAGGAGCAAAGAATTCCCTGGAGAACTCTTCTGTGTTCATCACAGCTCAAAACTGTTTTTTTATTTTTTTATCCAAGCCATGGGCCACATTAAAGAAAACAGGTGTTTCCTCCAGTCAAGGACAACTAAAGCACAACTAAGTGCTTTTAACACAAATAACTCAATGTCCACCATGTTTTCTTGAACTGTTAATTGATTTGTGCACAACGCCACTAATACATAACCAGAAGAAAGAGCAGGGGCCCACATTCACACCTGAATAGATACTTTCCAAATTACAAATTGAGTGGCAAATTGCAGACAAAAACAATCTCAATCGTGTTGTGAAAGCTTGCTCTTAAATTATTGGAGTCCAGTCAAAGGATCTGTCTTTTTCTCTGGCCATCAGATCTCTTGGAAAGCCAACACAATTCTAGCTTCACCAGAGCACGTCCTACAGTGCATCCGGAAAGTACAATTTTCCCACATTACATTTGTTTTTGTTTTCTTATTAATCTACACACAATTCCCCATAAAGACAATCGGGCCTGATTGATGGAGTGCTGCAGAGATGGTTGTCTGTCTGGAAGGTTCTCCCATTTCCTGGGAATAACGCTGGAGCTTTGTCAAAGTGACCATCGGGTTCTTGGTCACCTCCCTGACCAAGGCCCTTCTCCCCCAATTGTCAGTTTGGACGGGCGGCCAGGAGAGGCCTGGTGGTTTTCAACTTCTTCCAGTGACAAACAATGGAGGCCACTGTGTCTTCAGGGCCTTCAACGCTGCAACATTTTTTCTGTGTGCCTTTACAAATCAAGTGCAATGAATTTAATTTGCCATAGGTGGATTCCAGGACGATCAGAGAAAAAAGGATTCTCCTGAGCTCAGTTTTGAGTGTCATAGCAAAGGGTGAAGATGCAATATTTAGTTTTATAGTTTTATTTTTTCAGAAATTTGCAAAACATTCTAAAACACTTTTTTTCAATGGAATCAGGCTTTAACATGACAAAATGTGAGAAAAGTGTAGTGGTGTGAATACTTTCCGTATGCACTGTATGGTGAATGTTCCATGTGCCTTCAGCGTGTCGCTATGCCTTGCCATGTGGTAAGAGAAACCGCTATATGAAATCCTTTATCCCATAGGCCAGTGGTTCCCAAAGTGGGGTCCGGGGGCATTTGAAAAAAATATAAATTTTAAAAAGGAAAAATACATTTATTCGCTAAAATGTATTACTTGAAACCAGTTTTAAACCCCAATCATTGCTAGATGTTGCTTTTTATGTAATTTTAGCTGTAAAACAATAAGAAAGTTCCAATGAATAGGATAAATTATTTTCTACTGGGGGGCACGAGAGAATTTCGGATTGACAAGGGGGCTGCGATGTTCCGGACTTTGGGAATGGCTGCCTTAGGCTATCCAACTCCTGAACTCTGTGTTATTCAAGGTTGTCTCTTGCCTGACAATCTATGCGTGAGCTCCACTTGCTTGTTTGTTGTTGTTCTTGAGGCTGCCCCACGTGGGATAAATAGAGTCGTCTGAATCTGAAAGCAAAGCTAACTGACATTCTGTTGCTATGTTATGACATCACATGGATAACCTCTATAAGAACCCATTATTTAGTGAAATTGTATCAACAATGATGACCTCTGATCTATTGATGTAATTTAGTCTTGGCATTGTCTTGGATTGGACCATACAGTCATTTTCTCTCAGTGACTGTTTGGCCTGACACATTTAGCCCCAAGGCTGAATGAAGCTCTGTATTCTCAAGGTGACTTTGTTGAACAGATGTTTGCCCCTGCTATACAAATACTTAACTCTCTCTACTTACTGTTGAGTCTGTACACTGGGTTTATAACTCAATCAATGTACACTCAAAGAAAAGATTGATGTGAAAATTGACAGATGTTTTGCCAAGATCTTTTACGATATTATGCCATTGTTGTTTGTATAATATAGAAAACGTACAAATATATAAAGCATTAGCATATATGGTCATGTTCGAAGCAGCCAGAGGGGGAAAACAAAGAAGAGAAGAAACTGAACTTCCTCCCATTACTCCACCATTACTTTAACAAATGCTGAATTATGATTATATTATCCTACTAAATACAGATACAGAGACATAGAGAGGTGCAAATAAATATGCAATAAACGGTCAATGCTAACCAGGAAGTTAACGTTAGCTTCATGCTACATATGCTAACGTTAGCAACAAGTGCTGATTATTGCTCTACTAAACTATTTGCCTTGAAAAAACATTCATATGGACCTGATTTGTGTGTAATAAATATGTTTATAGTCCGCCAGAAAACGGTAAAAAAAAAAGAAGTGAAAAATGGTGACTCCCATGAGAGGATTTCTTACCCCTTTGCTCGGCCACGCCCCTTTCTATGACGCGTTGCTGTCTGTATCTTTACTTAATGTGTTGAAAGGATGCTGTGGTTGAAGCAGCGCATCAAGGGGGATCGCTGATTTGGACACTTTATTTAATAGAACAGCCAGCAACATCTGGGAGAGTCTTATAAGTGAACTGCCTCCACCAAGCCAAAAATAGTTCCTGAGTGAAAGGTAGTGCCACCGTAATAAATGAAGTGAAAAGGAGATGTCAGTAATACAATCATATGTACTTTCCCCTCATTAAATGAAATTTCCTCATTTTACCATTTACTTGAGTTTACTTTATCGTTTACACTATTATTATTTTTATTAACAAAAAATAAACAATCTTTCTTGCAACTGAAATATCTTTTTCATATAAGCTATGTCTCCAGGTGTAAAATAAAAAATGATCAAAGTGTTGACATAGACCACTTGTTATGGAGACTAGCTTCGCGTTTTACGTAAACACGTGGCATTTATATCACACAAAAGGCCAAATCTGGTTCTGTGTTAGCATGAGTTGCATTTATTGTATACAAGTAGCATCAAAGAGGCTGAAAAGATGGACTTCTGACACTAGCACTGACAGGAAGCTGACGACAGCTGAAGGTTGTGAGGATGAATGAGAGAACATTTGTGATGTTTCCTAAGAAGCACAGACTAAAGCCATGTAGGAAACAGAGTTAAGACTCTCTCGAGGCTAAGTTCTTCCTGTGGGGATTAAATACACAACACATCTGCTACACAGCTGGATGACCTAGCTACTACTACCACTGCTACTATGACTGCTACTAGAGTGCTATACTGGCAATACTACGGCCGCAACTACAGCTGCTGATGCGTTTCCAAATTTTAAGTCCCTGCATTTTTTTTCTCACCATTAGCTCTGAGAGTTGACCTTTACTGTATTCATTGTTATATTCAACTTGTATCACTTTGATTGAGTGTGTTGTTAGTGTTCTATCCAAACAGTTTGAATGGATTGGTTATTTCTCATACTGCAATTATGGAGAAGCAGTGTTCTAGGGTTTTATTAATAAAGACAAAGATTTCAGACAGTTTTGTTTATATATTGACATTATATATTTGCTACTACTCATACAAGGCCAACTACAGAGAGACATGGAGGGTCATTTATTAAGATGGGTGCTCCCACCGGGCTACCAATGACACTGACAGACCATTGATATTTAATATACTGTAACATGCACGATACATTGTACAACGACCTAAAAATAAACTAGATTTTCCTACCTAGTCCTATAAAGTCTGGCATAAGACTCTGCCTGAATGCTAATAAATAATGCAAATGTACTATATACTTAAAACATACATCTGGCTTGTCCAATGTCATTGTTTTGTCCATATCAATATATTTATATTTTATATAAAAATAATAATCAACTGGGCTGTTCATGATCCTGTGCTCCTCCCACAGAGGCACAGTGTCCAGGCACCTCTCCTAATCACAATTCTCTCTCCTTCTGCTGCTCTGGCCCTAGTCTACGCCCAGCCATGACTTAGTCTAAGTATTATTGCTCATTTCAACCACTGCTCTGACCACGGCCGTATTTCATGTGACTTCGCTCTGGTCAGTAATCTTAGCTGATTCTGTTTATTCAAATTCCTTATAGCCAAAATGAATAGAAAACATACCTCCGGAACCCAGAGGACAGTTGAGCTCATCATGGTGCCCTTGTACTTGTAAACAAAGTGTAAGGAGCTCCGTTTAAAAGGCCTATTTGTGTCCGGTTCTTCCATCTCCACCGCCATACACTAGTCTATAAGTCTAATGTAAATGTATTATACCATCTGAGGTTACAGTAAGTACCTCTGGCTTTGTTGGACTTTATCTAAGTTAAGTTCAATAGTGGGCCAAGCAGTGGTAGTAGCAAGAAACTAATGGTGCCCCCTGCCCTCTCCACTCAGTCACATGATGTTGAGCAGTTTTTATATATACAAAAATGTGCTGTTTGAAAGGAGTTTCTCATTATACTGTAGTAGACCCTGGAATTTGTTGGAGAGCCTTGTCTAAATATAATAGTTTCCTACTTGAATTTACATGTACAGATCACCAGTTTAAACATGCAACTTCCCATAAATTAGCCTAGGAGCTTTGACGTCACTGTGTTTGAGGCTTTGGGAGTTTTAGTGTGTTGTTCAGATCAAATATGACATTTGATTCATTGAACAATTAAGATTAAAAAAAAATGTCAAGGGGTGGCTTGTTAAGTCTTGATTCAGAAAATTGCTCCAAATAAATATATTTCATGTGAAGCCACCGATTGCAGAAACTGTGGCTGTGTACAGACGTGTACAGGTTGGTTACATAATCCAGTTTTAATACTCAATGAAGTGAACATTATTGGGCTGTTATTACATATTGGGATGTTATTGAAGAAAGACACAGCCAATGCCCAATGCAAAGTTTCACCATATTTGCAGCCGTATTACCTTTTTTTTTACTTGTCAGTCACTATGAATAAAAGCCTCTCCACCTCTCAAGTCATTCATGTAAATGCACTGTCGCTCTCCTGCATGATCCTACTGTATCAGCTTCAAATCCCAGTCCGTCTCTGTCACATCTCCATCGCAGCAGTAGATCTATCAGCCAGGATGCGTGAGATTTCTAACGTGAAAAGTATTTCCTTTCAATAAACTATTCATCACTCTTCAGCCGGGACTCTTCAGCCAGAAGTATATCCACTGCAGTCGATTCATTCCTCAAAGCTGTGAGGCAAACCTGTTGACCATATGCCTGCTTCTCCAGATTTCAAGCCATGATCTTGGTCTGAAGTGCCTAGCCCACTGTGGCAGTTTTATGATGTTATTATACGGCCCTTCACAATGCAAGTAGAACGCTCCATTGATTTGAATGTGATTTCCCAACGTTCTACCGGTCATTATTTTTTGATAGAAGACCTCTGAAAAAAATAATGACCGCTGCCAATGGCAACGGAGTTCGTGCTTGTAATACAGGTCTTTCATATCACTCCGCGAGTAGTAGTAGCGGACAGGCGGACACTATCTCTGTCCCCGTCCATAAGAGAGAAGTTGGGTGAATCGCTCGTGAAGTTAACGGGAGTCCGACTTTCAACTTACCCAGAGATTCACCACCATTCCTCCTCTCCAACTGCACCTTCAACTAAGTAGCTAGGCTAGCAATAAGTAGCTAGCTGTGCTGCTACTAGGGTTGCCACCTATGTCTGACAAAAAACCTGGACATTTCGGCAATCCAATCAACTATTTTGCTTACAAGCAGTAAAATGACCCTTCTACAGCGAAATTGGCCATAACCTTGTGATGGAGCTATATTGGTTTTGCTTTAAGTATTTACTTTGTGGTTAAAGTCCAGTGGTGGAAAGAGGACAGAAAATGTGTACTCACGTAAAAGTACAATTACGTGACTGACATTTTACTCAATTACAAGTACAAGAGTTAAGTATTAGTAACTTCTCCCTTCATAGTGAACTGGTCTAAATCGTTTATCTCTAACAAGAATTCTCTTTGCACAGATTAATTAAATAATACATAAAATGTCATACAACAAAAGTGAGCCTTTTGTTACATGAGGTCCAGTCCTAGTTTCAGCACAAGTTTAATATCAGACCTGGGGCAGTCTGTTTGAATAATAGACCTATGTTTAGATATCTCATACTATTTACCAAGCTACATTTCGACAACCACTATCCCTCAGTTAAGAATAATATAAGTCAAAGACAAGCTGTCTCAAATGTTCTGTACTTGGTAGGTCTATTTAGGAAGATACTGATGTTGACAGTCTGCACTGAATCGGTTAAAAAGACCTTCCTCTGTGAAGATAATGACAGGTCAGCAAAGCCTTACCTTCAGGGGCAGATCTACACTGAGCTGGAGGCAAGTGTCCACTGTCAGCCTTCTGTCTTTGTCTTTCTAGGACCTGACCTGACAAAATATTCATCTGTATTCATGAGGTGAAAACGCGTTGTTATATTGAGATGCTAATGTTACTCACGTGGGGAGAGCTAGCTCCTGTAAACTCCTCCATATATGTTCTGTGCCTAATTACTGACGCATATGTGTCTCAGTGTTTATAAGACAGTCTCCTCGCGTTGTCGTTAGTACAGTCTCTCTATCCCCGCGGTAAAACGGAGCCACGCTGAGCCGTAGAAGCAGACATACGTGCGCACGGCCAAAGAGCGAGGGGAGGAGGCGGGGACGTGCGCCCGAGGAGCCAATGTCAGCCTCGCTCTGGCCAATCAGAGCAGGGAGCGAGCTGCTCTGTGTGGGGCGATCAGCGGAGAAGAGAGAGAGACGGCGGAGGACTGCGCTGTAGTAGTGTCCCGGGAGAATATTTTATTTCCCCGGGACAGACCATTAAAAAGAAGGACAATCAGGTAAAACCGGGACAGGTGGCAACACTAGCTGCTACTAGCCTCGCCACACTGCCTGGAATCAACAAACGTTGCCAAGCAACGCGCAAACTTTTGGGAACTATTTGCCGCGGAAATCATTAAATAAACCTTTCTGCCTTCATAAAAGTGTATGAAGTTTATTTGTGTGTGTACAGTTGGCAAATAGCCTGGACCCCTCCGCTGCGCGTCGGGATCCAGTTCGCCCTGTCGGTACTTATTTTACCGATAATGACCTATACATCTATACATTATCCCTTACATAAACAGCAGTTTAACGGCTCCATATACAGTGGGGAAAAAAAGTATTTCGACAGCCAACAATTGTGCAGGTTCTGCCACTTAAAAAGATGAGAGAGGTCTGTCATTTTCATCATAGGTATACCTCAACTATGAGAGACAAAATGAGAAAAAAAATTCCAGAAAAAGATTTTTAATGAATTCATTTGCAAATTATGGTAGAAAATAAGTATTTGGTCAATAACAAAAGTTCATCTCAATACTGTGTTATATACCCTTTGTTGGCAATGACAGAGGTCAAAGGTTTTCTGTAAGTCTTCACAAGGTTTTCACACACTGTTGCTGGTATTTTGGCCCATTCCTCCATGCAGATCTCCTCTAGAGCAGTGATGTTTTGGGGCAGGCGCTGGGCAACACGGACTTTCAACTCCCAAGATTTTCTATGGGGTTGAGATCTGAAGACTGGCTAGGCCACTCCAGGACCTTGAAACACCTTGGGCGGTGTGTTTGGGATCATTGTCATGATGAAAGACCCAGCCACGTTTCATTTTCAATGCCCTTGTTGATGGAAGGAGGTTTTCACTAAAAATCTCACGATACATGGCCCCATTCATTCTTTCCTTTACACGGATCAGTCGTCCTGGTCCCTTTGCAGAAAAACAGCCCCAAAGCATGATGTTTCCACCCCCATGCTTCACAGTAGGTATGGTGTTCTTTGGATGCAACTCAGCATTCTTTCTCCTCCAAACACGATGAGTTGAGTTTTTACCAAAAAGTTCTATTTTGGTTTGATCTGACCATATGACATCGTCCCAGTCCTCTTCTGGATCATCCAGATGCTCTCTAGCAAACTTCAGACGGGCCCGGACATGTCCTGGCTTAAGCAGGGGGACACGTCTGGCACTGCAGGAATTGAGTCCCTGGCGGCGTAGTGTGTTACTGACGGTAGCCTTTGTTACTTTGGTCCCAGCTCTCTGCAGGTTATTCACTAGGTCCCCCCGTGTGGTTCTGGGATTTTGCTCACCGTTCTTGTGATCATTTTGAGCCCACGCAAATTAATTCATTAAAAATCAGACAATGTGATTTTCTGGATTTTTTTTCTTCTCATTTTGTCTCTCATAGTTGAGGTATACCTATGATGAAAATTACAGGCCTCTCTCATATTTTAAGTGGGAGAACTTGCACAATTGCTGGCTGACTAAATATTTTTTTTCCCCACTGTAATTCTTTGACATGCCAAAGCCAACACTTCTCCCATTAGGGACACGTGTGAATCCTTTGCTATGCTCTTAAACAGTGGTTATAGTAAGTTACAGTGCCTTGCGAAAGTACTAATACACCTTGAATTTTTGCACATTTTGTCATGTTTACAACCCTAAACGTAAAGATTTTATTTTGAATTTTTTACTGAAAGTTCACACACAAGTAACAGACAACTGTGAAGTGAAAGCAAAATGATACATGTTTCTGTTATTTTACAAAAAATAGAAAAGTGAAAAGTGGGGCATGCATAAGTATTCATACAGTATTTTCGGAGTGCATTAAATTGCCTTTATAACATTCCTAATGACTGCAGAAAGTTCACACGTTGCCCAAACCATTAAATAGAGGCCACCTGTGCGTAATCTACTCTCAGTATAATTCCAGCTGTTCTGTGAGGGCCTCAGAGCTATGGTCAGAGTGTATTGGTCACTAAGCAACATCATGAAGGCCAAGGAGCACACCAGAGAGGTCAGGGATAAAGTTGTGGAGAAGTTTAAAGCAGTGTTAAGTTATACAAAGATTTCCCAAGATTTGAACATCTCACAGAGCACTGTTCAATCCATCATTCGGAAATGGAAAGAGTATAGCACCACTGTGAACTTACCAAGACACGGGTGTCCACCTAAACTAACAGACCGAACAAGGAGAGCACTGGTCAGAAATGCAACCAAGTGTCCCAAGATAACTCTGGAGGAGCTGCGACGTACAGCTGCTGAGCTGGGGGAATCTGTACATGGGACAACTATAAGTCGTACTCTACACAAATCTGGCCTTCATGGACGAGTTGCAAGAAGAAAGTCATTATTGAAAGGAGGCCATAAGAAATCCTGTTTGAAGTTTGCTAGAAGTCATATGGAGGACACAGCTACCATGTGGAAGAAGGTGCTTTGGTCAGATGAGACAAAAATTGAACTTTTTGGCCCAAATGCAAAACGTTATGTATGGCACAAACCTAACACTGCTCATCGTCCTGAGTGCACCATCCCCAGTGTCAAATATGGTGGGGGGAGCATCATGCTATGGGGCTGCTTTTCCTCAGCGGGGACTGGGAAGATTGTAAGAATAGTTGGGAAGATGGATGGAGCCAAATACAGGGACATTTTGGAGGAAAACCTGCTGGAGTCAGCAAGAGAATTGAGGCTGGGCGGAGATTCACCTTCCAGCAGACAATGACCCTAAACACAAAGCTAAATCTACAATGGAATGGTCTAAAAACAAACATATTAATGTGTTAGAATGGCCCAGTTAAAGTCCTGACCTAAATCCTATTGAAAATCTGTGGAAAGACCTGAAAACTGCTGTTCACAAACGCTCTCCTTCTAATTTGACAGAGCTTGAGTTGTTTTGTAAAAAGGAATGGGCTAAAATGTCAGTCTCTAGATGTGCAAACCTTGTAGTCATACCCCAGAAGACTTGCTGCTGTTATTGCAGTAAAAGGGGGTTCCACAAAGTATTAATTCATGCTGTATGAATACTTGTGCACGCTCCACTTTTCACTTTTCTATTTTTTGAAAAATAACAGAATCATGTATCATTTTGCTTTCACTTCACAGTTGTCTGTTACTTGTGTGTGAACTTTCAGTAAAAAATTCAAAATAAAATCTTTATGTTTAGGGTTGTAGACATGACAAAATGTGCAAAAGTTCAAGGTGTATTAGTACTTTCGCAAGGCACTGTATTGCAAAATGAGAAAATTGTTACAAAATCAGGCTCATTATTACAAAATTCAGTTTTATTACACAAAGCAGAGAACATTTGACCTGTGTCTAACTGCTGTTCTCCTCTATCTGTTCTGTTGGCAGGTCTTACAGGTGAATCTAGTGATGTCGATCCTGCTCTACGTCATGGTCCTCGTGTACCTCTATGGCGTCCAGGTGACCAACACGGACCACACGTCAGGGAGACAGCAGGAGCAGCCGCAGCAGCACAACGCCGACCCTCTCAACTCGCTCATCATCCAGCTCCTGCAGGCCGACCTCACACGGAGCAAGTCCAAGGCAAACTCCGACCAACAGGGCAGGAGCAGTGACCCCGACATTCCCGACGCCCGGGATACTTTACCCCCCAACCTGCCACTAGGGGGCGACATCATGGAGGAGCAATGGGGCAGCGAGGACACTCTGGGCCAGGACGTTATGGTGGTGAATTTGGACCTACTAAGGCAACACAAAAGATACCATTCGCCTCGGGTTTTGTTAAGCGATCGGCCGCCGTTGCAGCCTCCTCCTTTGTACCAGTCCGATGATTTTGTTAGCGGGATGTCCGAAGGGGGGAACAGAACCAGGAAGAAGCGTTACGCAGCGCACCGGAGCTACAGAGGGGAATATTCGGTTTGTGATAGCCAGAGTCGCTGGGTCACAGATCGGACTGAGGCCGTGGACGATAGGGGGTCTCCGGTTACTGTCTTGGCCACAATACGAACCAACGCCAGGGAGGATATTAAGCAGTACTTTTTCGAGACGCGCTGTCAGAGCCAGCGGCCCTCTAAGGGGGGCTGCAGAGGGATAGACAACAAAAACTGGAATTCACAATGCAAAACCACGCAGACTTTTGTTAGGGCTTTGACTCAAGTCCGAAACGCGGTGGGTTGGCGGTGGATACGCATTGATACGTCATGCGTTTGTGCACTGTCAAGGAAAAGGCGTCGGACGTAAAGTAAATCTGTCTAAAGCTATGCAAAAACATCAAACCTCCTACTATATGGGATCTTAACTCCTGCCGGGATTATGTGTCAAATGTAAGGATATTTCCACTGAAGAAGTCCACTCTAAGGTGACGTTTCACTGCCTCATGCTGGGACTAGCTCCAGGACTTGTTTTTTGAGGATTTGGGGGGGGGGGGGGGGGGGGGCTGTACATATAAGTTAATTAAATTATATTAAAAATGCATGTAGAGTATACATGTTTATCTATATATGATGTATGAATATATTTGTGTTATTATTGATTAAAAGAAATGTCTATTAAACAAGCTATACTCAGCGGAGATTCGGGCAATAGTGGTGCTTCACAGTGACTTGTGCCTTGATCAGTGGCTGCAGATGCACTGATTTCATTTTTTTTAAAAGAAGCAGGGCCAAAAAATGCAAAATATTACCAAGGGTCCAATGTAAAGGAATGGCTGGGGAGAGGAAATAGGCGTAACACTTTGTCTAAACGCCAGTGTCATGCCTAGTTGTCACATTGTCTACTGAGATGTCATGGTGGAGCCTTGATCAATGTCAAGCTTTTTTCCCATTCACTGCGGGACTTCCCAGCTGAGACTTTGACCGGTAACGTAACAGCCCTCAATGTTATATAGATGACTGATGTTCATGTATCCAGTGTCAACATTTTTTTTGGGACAAAAAACTGTACGTCTTGGTGGACTTTCCATGTGACATGTACAAGCAGAAATTAAGTTTTCTCACTAATTTGGTTTGGTGCTGCTGATATGTTGTGATTGGAAAAGTGTTTTGTAATTGAGAGATCAAATTTACCAAGTTTTTTTTTTAGGATTTTAAACTGACAATGAGGTTATAAACGTTACATAAGTTCCACTTGAAAATGTGACAATGTTCCCATAACACACAGTCAGTTCTGAATCAAAGGTATGAAAGGAAACTCTTAAACTTCACACAATAAGACTTTCATCCTTTACGCACTGACCAATGGTATTAACAGAGAAAACAAACTCCCTTGAGTATTGACTGTGCTCTCACCACCTTAGTTCTGATCTGACACATAGATGGAAAACAAAAACATCTTCATCCCTATAAATCGTATCCAGATGACTTTTTATCAGCTTCAGTCGATCCACTAATGTTTAACAGTTTCTTACATAACAGTCCTAAAACAACATCGTGCAATGCTGGCTGTTACTGAAAATATAGCCTCTCAAGTAAAGATTTACTCCTGATAAAGTGTAGACTGGCTTACAATAAAATATTTAGCCGAGGATATCTTCAAAAATCACAACAAAATTGTGTAATCTTTGCAAAACTGTTGTACGTTCAGTCACAAGGTCACAGCAGTGGTACTGTTTTACATGGGAAATGCCACGGATCATAAGCCCGATAAATCAATGGTGTGCCAGACAAATACGGAGCGCACACAGAGCACACCAGCACTTGGCCTCCACTGTGTTGTTTCCATTCAGGGTCAACTCAGGGCAGGTATTTGGGAAATTATAGTTGCGAACATGTAAAAGATATTGGACCAAGAAGATTTGAACCAATTCAACGAGTCAAACAATGAATGCCGAACTGTTACGTCAACATTATGTGTTACAATGGGCTCAATTAATTTTTGTATTTTTTTTTTTTTTTGCAATAGTCCAATATCACAACAGTAGTCATCCTAACAGGGCTTCACAGACATGGCTGATTTCATCAAACTATTGAAGCAGGGTCTCTCATTTCTCTCCAAAGTCATAGTAAATAAAGCCCCTTCGGTGAATGTTGGTGAATTTATCCATAGCTCTAGGTTCTATTTGACTGTTCTGACTTGACTTGACTTAACTTGAAACAGCTAAGCTAATCGTGAGAAAAGATCAACGGTGCCACAGCAAATACATGCACCAATCGGCCAGAACATTATGACCACTGACAGGTAAACAACACAGATCAACTATTCATCATGTTGGCAGGCTGGATCTTTGACTCAGAAAGTAATCATTTAGGTCTGAATTTAGGTGTAATGGAACTGGTACCTAAAAAAAAAAAAAACTTAACTAAACGTTGCTTTATATAAAACGAGTTACTGGTCGCTCTCGCTGACAACTCTAACTCCTAAGGGTGAACTGAAGTTGTCATTGGCTCCACCTCGTTTTAAAATCTGCTGTCATCTCATCAATTGGTCTAAATTGTTCTGCCTGATTTGAGGATCAGCTACAGCCATGTCTTCAAAACATTTACGTTTGAGAGCTCACGAAAATATGCTACAGTATATCTAAAATTTGTTTCAACTCAAAAAACTCATTCCAAGGGCTGCCAATAAATTTATGTGTAACCAATAACCATTTTACAATCTAGTCGATTTGAAATTTGAGATTCACCTCTTTCGTTCAATTGTATTCTTAGGTTGACATAACTGTTTCCAGTTGTCTGAAGTGAAAAAGTTAGGTTGACACAACTGATTTAATTTGTAACTAATGTTTTTCACTTCAGACAACTGGAAACAGTTATGTCAACCTAAGAATACAATTGAACGAAAGAGGTGAATTTCAATTTCAAATCGACTAGATTGTAAAATGGTTATTGGTTACGCATAAAATTTATTGGCAGCCCTTGGAATTAGTTTTTTGAGTTGAAACAAATTTTACATTTTACAGTGTACAGCATAATGACGATGCCAGTGCGTATCAATGAAGTGGTCATTATGTTTTGCCTAATTGGTGTATGAGAGGGAACAGTATGCAGATGACATAGGAGTGTGCGTACGTGGCTGGGAGATTGTGCTCGACAGTGATGTGAACCAGGCCCACAGTGCCGTGACAACAGCAGATGTTTGAGATTATATGAGTCATGATAAATGTCAGTCACAGCAATAACCTGTTTCGAGGACCACTGTGTTGTGTCAAAAAACAACTTCAGGAATAAAGTTTTTCCTTCCTATTAACTCCTCTTGTAATGTTTTTACTGTCAGAGATCTTAGACTGCATTTGGATAACAAGTTGTTACTACACACATTAGTTTTTTTGGTCAGTGCAACATTTATTTATTTTTTTTTTACAGCAAATGGGTTTCATGATGATCACTCCACTCAAGCAATGTGGATAATTACACTGAATGAAGGTAGGTTCATCTTAGGGGGTTATTACTGTCAAGCTGAACGTGCTGGCGATTTAGTGAACAGCAGCTGCTTTACATAGGTCACATAACATACAGTGCCCTGTCAAATTAGCTACTCCTATTTCCTGTCCAAAGCTGGTGACCTTCCTCACAGCCAGTCACAGTTATGTATCTCATATGCAGAAGATATTTCAGTTCTGTGAGTGGTCCCTTGATGTAAAGTGGTTTGAGTGTCTAATGTAGGTCTTAGTTTGTGCTCGTGTGTTTCAACTCAAGCGCCTGGATCAGCGTCAGGAGGCTTTGGCCCGAAAGGTTCCATGGTCACGAGTGTTTGTTAAGCGGCACGAATACGAGAAGTGTTAAAAGTGTCATTCTTATGGCAATATGAATTCAAACTTGCCAACTACTCCTACAGACAAGATAGCTTTAAGATACTCAAAGCACTTCATGTTGCATTATTAATTCGCTCAACAGTTGTCCAGGCTCTAGACTAACAAGTCGGGTTTGTACAGTAAGCACAGTAGGCAAGGCAAGGCAAGTTTATTTGTAGAGCACAATTCATACACAAGGCAATTCAAAGTGCTTCACAGTTGCATAAAATTACAAGAAAACAGATAAAATCAATCAATAAAACATCAACATAAATCAAATCAGTTACAGTAAAAGGCAAGAGTGCAGATAAAATACTTTCAGTTTTCATATGCACGGGTAAAAAGAGCTGTTTTCAGCCTGGATCTGAACATTGTCAGAGTTGAGGCCTGTCTCACATCCTCATGAAGACTGTTCCAGATTTTAGCTGCATGAAACTGAAACGCAGCCTCACCGTGTTTATTATTGACTCTGGGAACCACCAGGAGACCCCTCCCTGAAGTTCTCAGGGCCCGAGATGGTTCATACGGCTCTAACATGTCAGAGATGTACTTTGGTGCTAAACCATGAAAAGACTTGTACACAAGCAGAGAAACCATCCTACAAACATTGTTCAATGCAATTCTTCCACATAACAACATATGACATTTGTTCAGACCATGCGTTTGGGAATATTGCTGCGAGTGGGCGGGCCTTACCTTTGCCAACAACAACAAGCAGTTAAATCAAATTTAAAAAAAAACAGACCTTAGGCATGTTGTAATGTGTTCTTTAAAACACAAATAACATTATAAACTCATTATTTAATTGCTTTATTGCTTTGTTTTAAGACTTGGTGTATTTACTCATTATCTTGAAATGCTTTCTTGTTTGCTCTAACATGAAGGATTTACCCTCCGATGGGAAACATGAATCTCATTTCTCTCATGCCAAAAGCTCAGAGGATTAAGGGTTCTTCACAGGGGCAGGTCGAACCTCAAACTTGACTCGAGACATTCTCCGAAAACAGCTCAAAGAAATCCACTAATACCACCGCGTTTTCGCTCTAGCAGGAGCAGGACACTTGCCCATATATAGTGGTTATGTGTTCGAGTGTTGCGCAGGAAATAACCATGAAGTGCAATAAATCCTCACTCTGCGTACATCGAGACATTCCTCAAAAGCTTTAAAATATGCCACGCCCCTCCGCAACAGCGCTTTGGGGAAGGGTCACTGCACTCTAACATCCTCAGAACATCCTTTACCAAATCTGGGGTCGCGGTGGAAGGGACTAGCTTTCTGCTCTGTGATCAATGTATTATCGGTGTTCTGTGTGTGATTTGTATTATTCGTTAAGAGTTTGAATGTGTCTTGTTTTGTTTGTTATAAAAATGAGTCTTTGATGTTTATGGTAAATCGTCTCAACTTAAATAGCGCTTTTCCACCTACATTGGGCACTCAGAACACTTCAAGCAAGGAACCAGTCACCCATTCTCACTCTCACTCATACACCAGTATATGCAGACACTAGAGGCAAGGTGGGTGAAGTGTCTTGCCCAAGGAGACAAAGACAGTGTGCACTTGCTGGAGGCAGGATTCTTAACCCCCGACCTTCCGATCTTGAGACGACCCGCTCTACCATCTGAGCCACTGTTGCCCCCATTTAAAGCAGTATGAACATCCCCTATTTCAGTAAATAAAACGTTTGTATAAATGTACGCGAATGAAAAACTTTGAGCTCCTTTTAGCCCACACGTCATGGGAGACGGAAGCAGGAAGTTAAGCTTATTTTTTTGCATTCTGTAGTAGCAGTTACTTAAATAAGTAATACAAGGACAACAATATGCTAGAGTACAACGGGATATAAAAGGAGCTTGTTGCAAAAGTAGAATTGTACAAATGTTTTCTTTCTTGTTCTTTTTAGCACTTAAGAAATATGAGAATGCCACAAAAGTCTCAGCATCACTTTTGGAAAGGGTATGTTAAGAACAAAAAACCCATATTAGAAACATGTTTCAAAATGGCTCTCAATGTGCTTATCAAATAATTCCTCGCTTCCAAAGTGTGTTCTAGGTTAATGTTGAGTCAAGTTGCGCATGCACAAACACCGGAAAGAGACCAGAAGACAGCACAGCAATGGCAGCAAATAGTATCATTTTGTCTCACTGCAGACATGATATTTTAGTTCTGTTGACGTCTTCCCACCTCTATTGTATTACTTTGAAAGACAGGGTCGCACCCGGCTACAAAACCTAGGGATTTCGACGCCCCCACAGAAGTCCTGGAGCAGGGTCAAATGACTCTTAGTTCCAAACTGACGACTCTGATGGCTTCAATTTGCATCTATTCATTTGTAAATAGGGCCATCACCTGAGAAATCAGCGGCGGAGGGGGAGGGGGGAGGAAGCTACAAACATCTACTGACAGTTCTTGGACTTTAGGGCATTTGTAGCTGTGAATGTCCATCCATCCATCCATCCATCCATACCGCTTATCCAATTCAGGGTCGCGGGAGGCTGGAGCCCATCCCAGCTAGGCAGGGGACACCCTGGACAGGATGCCAGTCTGTCGCAGTGTGAATGTCTGTGATATGATTAGAAATACTATTTCTTCCATGGTCCATATTCAAGTGGCCTTTTTTAAAATAAAATTAAAATGTATTTACTTTGAAATGTTTCATTACCATAAATATATACAAATACCACTTGTGCTTGAAAACCAGTAAGACAAAGGAGACTACGTTGACTACGTTTACACTGCAGGCCAAATGTGGACCAAATCCGATTTTTTCTAAATCAGATTTTTTTCCAGCTGACTGTTTACTTTACAAGTCAAATGTGATCTGTATCAGACTCCAGTATAAACACGCAGTGGCCCCAATGTGGCCTCGACATCACTTGCATGTGCAGTTTGATAGAGTGTAAACAAAGGAAGTTGACCGAGGAGAAGGAAGTTTCTACTACATGAAAAAACAGCTACTCAATTAAATAATTTAGTCCTAAAATTATGGAATGAGTTTATTTAATTAATCAACAAGTCATAAATAATATCAAATGCACTTTATATTCTAAATGCAAACATAAGGTAAAACACATGCAGTGAAAACAGCTGGTCTGCATGTCTGAATACTGTTTCTAATTACAGGACACATCTTCGCCGCAAATGCCACAAGCATTGCCAAAAGCACTAACGTTTCAAAACACACTTAATATCTGGATACAATGACCCGTTTATTAACTGGTTATGTTTGATGCTGCGGGAGAACAAGCACAGACTACAAACATGGAAAGAAACGGAGAGAAATGCATAACAGGCTGTGCACGATCCCGCGCGGCAGATCAGAATGGGCCGTGCGAATGACGTAGCTCGATATACAGTCACTGCGCTCGACCAAAGATGACGTAAAAGTCGCAACCAGGTCACACTGCCGTTTAGACTGCAGTCGCATTTGAAAAGATCAAAAAGCATTGAAAACAAATCACAGTTGTTCTTTTTTATATTTCTCACACCACACAGTGATTAAAAGTAAATCATTGTGTTCTTTTGCCATGAGGTAAATGAAGCTTTGAGTCAGGCGCATTGAGTTGCCTTGTGTATGAAATGCGCGGTATAAATAAAATTGCCTTGCCTTGCCTTGCTTGTGTTGGAAAGTTGACAATTACATTTTTTTTTTTTAAGTAACCAGAAAAATGTTAGACGAAAAAATGCCAAAATCAGGCAAAAGGGTTGCTGTGTGATAGTGGGATAAAGCCTCCACCTTATGCAAATGTTTAAT